>JANDKJ010000566.1:0-153704 GCA_028551335.1 Armillaria sp. CMW 4456 | reverse complement strand
ATCTATAGTCGAATACCACCAGTTGAGACAGCACTCGAATACCCACCCCACTGGGCAACGAATCACATTCCGAGACGGGGAAATCCTAACCCGGACCCTGCTTAATCAGGCCAAGGAACAAGCCGCAGCCTACATCAATCAACAAGGCCAAATCCCGTTCAAAGTCACCCTTTTTGCCACGGCAGGACCAGAAGCTGCGGGACCAGCTCAGACCCAGCCCCCTGCCCAGGCCCAGATCGATCCGAAACCACCCGAGAAGATCTGTGCATCACTCTCACCAAAGCCACTAAAACCCGCGCCGCACCAGGATGGGTACCGGGCGACACCCCTGGAGGATCCCCTCATCCGTCAGCCCGAGACGAACTAGCTTCCCTCCAGGGACCCTCTGGGGGACCACCCGACTGGCCAGGGGACAACCCCACCCCCGAGATGGTGGCCGGCGACTTATGGCTTAACATCAAGCCTACCCTCGTCAAACCACCAGACCCTTTTAAGGGCGAGGCTGATGACCTTCGACGATTCATCAATGACTGTGAACTTTATTTTCAGACCTTCCTCGGATTCTTCGCGGACAGGAACAAGATTATCTTCACTGTCTCCCACATGACTGGCCGCACCAAAAACTGATGGGTCAGCATCCAGGAACAGTTATACTCCCGCTCCCACCTCCATCACCGATTTCCTCACTGGCTCGACTTCAAGGCTGCCCTTAAGTCTCAATTCAGAGACCCTGCAGTCATCAAGAAGCATCACCGGGCTATGACCGAGCTCTGATGGAACGTCGGGGTCGAGACAGCGGTGGAATACTTCCTTAAACTAGAAGACCTTGGGAGGAAGGCCAAACTAATC
This sequence comes from Armillaria sp. CMW 4456, assembly GCA_028551335.1. NCBI lineage: Eukaryota > Fungi > Basidiomycota > Agaricomycetes > Agaricales > Physalacriaceae > Armillaria > Armillaria sp. CMW 4456. The sequence continues at coordinate 152,855 of JANDKJ010000566.1, read as the reverse complement.
CACAATATAGGGGAGCGGGGACAGATGACGATGGCACTCAAGATGGGAGTGCCAAAAGCAGTACGAAATAGGATCACTGACATGGGGATCCTAATACCTGATGGATACTTCGACTGGAAGAAGCGTATCATCGACAGGGACGAATCCCGACAATGCTCCAGAGTCATTGATGATATGATCGCCTGCCCTGCCAAACCAACCCCGTCTACGACCGGACACGACCCGGCAACAACACCCGACAAGTGGACCAGGACAGGGATGACCTATGGGGGCAGAGGCCAACCAATGGACGTAGATCGATTGAAAGCCCAGAGCGCCGGGCTTTGCTATAATTGTAACAAAAAGGGACACTTTGCACGCAACTGTCCTAAGCCGAAGAAAACTTATACTCGACCCCCACGTTCCAAGGCGCAGATCCGAGCTGCCATCAAACGACTCGAGAATGAATATTCGACCACAGAGGAGAAGACGCCCTCGACTAGCAGCATCGAGGAGGTAAAAGATTAGGCCGATGGGTGAGCGATTCCACCCGATCGGCCAAGGACGAAATTAGTTCTAGTACGTCGTCAGCTACTTGTAATAGTACTTATGCACCACCTGTAGTTACCGCACATTCGAATATACCCCATTCGACTCAGAACTCCAAAGAATTGCAGAAGGAACGATCGCGGCGAAGGCCGAGGAAGCACTCCACGACTGTCACAGAGACCGTACTAACGCCCTCGGCCGAAGCCACATGAACGACCTTTGAGGGCGTGGCCATGGAAATACCCACCACAGCAGAAGAGTTAGCATGGGAGCCCTCTCCACCAGTCGCAAACGTCCCAGCGAGCAAGAACAAGACCACTACCCCAACTAGTGAAGGGGGCTGAACGGGGGCCTGCACGCCCCATATGGTGCCACCTTCAGTCTCGTCGGTATGAATACCGGTGCCACATTTCCCCTATAGCATCGACCAAGGCGGCCACTGGACCATGAGGCCCTGGGACCGACGCACTGGCAATTTCATAGGACTCGTGAGCGACAACCAACCACCTGAGCCAGAGGCCTCTCCGGAGTACCCACACAACCCGACAGAATGGCTTAAACCTTGGAGCACCAAGTGGACCTGGCAAAGCCTCTACACCTCGCTCCCGGCAGCCAAGGGCACCCTCTTCGGTTGGATCCACAAGACTCATCAGCGGGAAGTAACCGACGACCTTATCCGACAACTTCGGAAGTCGAACAGGTCGACTGCACTCAAGTGGTTGGAGGAACTCAAAAACCCTTGCCGATATGTCCATGCCGCTCAGACATGCGGCAAGGATCTCCTAACCCTGGTACAGTTGGAAACCTTAGAAAGACCACAGATGCTACAAGCCACCACCCTCGTCGACAGTGGATGCACAGGAAGTTCGATTAACCAAGCCTTTGTTGATAAACACCAGCTGGTTACCCGACCTACCGCCCATCCAATCCCCGTCTTCAACACTGACGGGACTCGAAACCGTGCCGGGGAAATCACCTCCTATGTTGAACTCCGCCTAAAGATCAGTGATCACACCGAACAGATCGACCTGGCTGTGACCAACCTGGGAGACGAGGATTTATTCCTCGGCCACAATTGGCTGACATGCCACAACCCCCTGATCGACTGGGGGACAGGGCACATCATGTTTGGCCGATGCTGCTGCAACCGACTCGCCTTCACCCTACCGGACGCCGATGAAGACCCCTGGGATCAGGAGTTGGAGGAGAGAGATACCATCCTGGCGGTGGACATGACTGAAGAAATACGTTTACACGCACACGTCGCCAACGACCTCATGGCAAAAGCCCACAAGTTGAAGCCCGAACAACCCTTCGAGGAGATAGTCCCCGAATGGTGTTGAGACTTCCGCGACCTATTCTCCAAGGATAACTTTGACGAACTTCCCCCACGGAAGCCCTGGGACCATGCCATCGAGCTCATCCCCAATGCTAAGTCCACCTTGGACTGCAAAATATACCCTCTCTCTCCAAAGGAGCAGGCAGAACTTGACAACTTCCTGGACAAGAACCTCTGAATGGGAAGAATTTGCCCTAGCAAATCACCGATGGTGTCCCCCTTCTTTTTCATCAAAAAGAAGGATGGGAGGCTACGGCCAGTACAGGACTACCACAAACTAAACGAGATGACGATCAAAAACCGATACCCCTTACCGCTCATCTCAGAACTCATGGACAAGCTAAAAGGAGCCAAGTACTTTACCAAGCTCGACATGTGGTGGGGGTACAACAACATATGAATCAAGGAGGGGGACGAGTGGAAGGCAGCATTTCATACAAACCAGGGACTATTCAAACCAACGGTCATGTTCTTCGGACTAACCAACTCGCCAACTACCTTCCAGTGGATGATGAACGACATATTCTGAGACCTCATCGCCACCGGCAAGGTCATGATCTACCTCGACGATGATGAGCCTCAGGGCTCTGTACGCTCCAATTTCACGGATTTATCCCTTTAGCGGACTTTCAGCAAACCAATGATTCCACACAAGCCCATATATACTTTATAGGGCTTTTCCAACACTTTCCTGACGCCAATACCTCGGCAATACCCTGACAACTCCAATTTTGACCTAGAGCCATGGATTTAGCGCCGCCATTACCACAATAGGACCTAGAGCACATTGCCGACATCTCCAGCATTGCCGCATCAAAGCGCACAGGCGCAGCCATGCAAGTGGAGCTTCTCGACCTTGATCCGGTGATCATAGGGGCTTCATCACAGCAATTTGACGATTTCCACAGCACGAACACCCTTTGGTGACTTCGGAATTAATTGGTTATTGCTGTATAACCACGAGACATCGACGCACACGATACTTTGGCGGTACTCAGTCATTTCCGACGAGTATTCTCAACTCCGACACTATGAATAAGGCATAGTCTAATGCCGGAACTACAAAAATCAAAGGCACAGACACGAATAAGACAACGCACAAGACCTGCTGTATAGTCAGAAGGTCAGAAACACATCTGCTAACGCATAGCCCTTCAGATATACCACAAGGACGCCATTTTATTTATATCTTACTATATAAACACAGTAATTTCATACTGTACACTAGTTACTCTCTCTATTCCATTACCCCACATACACACATCGACTCGTTTTACCTCAGTAACTCACCCAGCTTCAACAATACCGATAGTACATGTTTAATAGCAATTTCGTTCGCCACAAAGCCGAGCTTGACGTAGTTAAAGCCGAGATGCTTCACCATCATCCATCGACTTAAAACCTTGACTCTCATCATTGTTTTACTTCATTACTGGCATTTTCTCAGTGTTAGTAAGTGATAACTGTGCAGTACTCACCTCTTTTAGTTTTATAGGAAAGAATTAGCTTCAATTTCACAAGATCAGATTAGTTTTAACAGTTTCAATTTCACAAGACATTAGTGAACCCATTTGGGCATCAAGAGCAGACGAATAGTATTGGATAGTTATAGGGCAGCTCTATTGCAAGCGTTGCAAGGATAGGTTTTGAACAGATTTAGTATTGACAGATTGACAGATATAGGGCAGCTCTATTGTGAGCTTCGCAGGAAATAGTATTGACCAGTTATAGGAATCGATTTGACAAGAGATAGGACCAGACAAAGGAAACAAAGTATAGTTTTGACAGAGATTGACAGTTTATAGGAATTAGGGTGAACAGAATCGTCACAGATAAAGCTGAGGAGACCAGAAATAAAGACGAGACCCGCTATTGCACTGCCATAGCCACAGAAACATCAGCACAGACCCCTACCGAGACGATTAGGAGCTCATTTAATACCAACATAATACCAACCGACGTTTTACGTATCCCAGTTTCTTTCCCATCCAGTTTCCCAGTTTTACGACACACACCAGACCAGATAACAGAGACCAAAGGCGACTCAGAGCGTCAGAATCTGTAGTAACTTCTCACGAGACTAGAGAGAAGTCCCCAACCAAAGATGACAAGCCAGTCAACGTAGGACAGCCTGATTCATCCAGTACCAAATACATATAGTGTTTTGTTGGTGGAATTGACACGAGTACGGAGGTACTCAGAAAGCTCGCGCACAAACAAACAACACACCCGAGGAGTGGCTTACGAACAAAACTAGTTGTTCTGTAATACCGACACAAGGCCGAGACACCACTATTTCCATTTTGGTTCTTCGCATGGCAATATTCCAGAAGTATCCGACAACTATTCACCAGTTTACGTTCAGAGATCACTAAACCATCTGAACACCTCATCAATGACATTCTGATCATGTCTAAGGATCGGGCCGAACATCGACGACTCGTGCGCCGAGTCTTGGCAACCCTTCGGCAACACAAACTATACCTCAAAGCCAAGAAGTGTGAGTTCAAAACCCTCGAGACAGAGTACTTGGGGGTGATCGTGAGTGAAGGATCGGTAAGGATGGACGAAGTAAAGACCAAGGGGGTGATGGAATGGCCAACACCGACGAAGAAGAAGGAGCTACAATCCTTCCTCGGATTCACCAATTTTTATCGATGATTCGTCAAGGACTACAGCAAAATAGTATGACCAATGACGAAGTTAACAGGAAAAGAGCCATGGGTATGGGGGATGGCACAGCAGCAGGTGTTCAAAGAGCTGAAGAAGTGGTTGGCCCAGGATGTCATCCTGGCCATCCCCACCGACGAAGGAAAGTTCAGGATTGAGGCAGACTCTAGTGACGGAGCGATCGGAGCAGTACTGTTGCAGCAACAGGGAATGGCATGGAGGCCAGTGGCCTTTCTCTCGAAAGCGCTATCCATCACCAAGCGGAACTACGAGATCTACAACAAGGAACTCCTCGCCATCATGCTCACCCTTGCGGAATGGAGACACTACCTCATGGGCACCGCACAAACCTTTGAGATTTGGTCAGACCATCAGAACCTCCAATACTTCCGCCAGCCACAAAAACTCAACCAACGACAAGCCAGGTGGGTCACCGAGCTCGGCGAATACCACTTCACACTTCACCATAAACCGGGCACGGCAAACTGAAAGGCGGACCTTCTGAGTCGACGAGCGGACCACGATCAGGGGATCAACGATAACAGGGAAACCATCGTCCTCCCTGAACCCCTCTTCTTCCATGCCCTCATCATGCCAGACGAAGGAGATATTGAGAAGAGGTTACGAGAAGTGACAAGGGAAAAGGCGACGTGGGACACAGGAATCGCAGAATCCCTATCCCATGAACGGGGAGTCATCGAGCGGGATGGTCTGCTCGAGTACAACGGCCGACTATATGTGCCAAGGGATGCCTCCCTTCACGGCGAATTGATATCTTACCACCATGACCACATCACTGCTGGACACCCGGGAATTGCCAAAACCAAGGAACTCATCCAACGTGACTACTGGTGGCCCAAACTTGGAACTGACATCGAGAAATACGTGAAGGGATGTGAAGTCTGCCAGCGCACAAAAGCAATCATGCAAGCCAGACCAATGCCCCTACACCCAAACGAAATACCCGAGGCACCCTGGACACACATCAGCATCGATATGATCACAGGCCTACCCAAGTCGAATGGACAAGATGCCATCATCATTATCGTCGACCAGTTCTCAAAGGAAATTGTACCGGTCACATGCAATGCCACCTTAACATCGGAAGGCTGGGCCAAAATACTCAGAGACCATGTCTACGCCCGACATGGAATGCTGCAAAAGGTCATTAGCGACCGAGATCCCCAATTTGTCTCGAAATTCATTAACGACCTCTATCACCTCCTCGACATCCACGGTAATCCGTCCACCATCTACCACCCACAAACAGATGGACAAACAGAACGGGCGAACCAAGAGGTAGAAAAATACCTCTGACTCTTTGTCAATCACCGACAAGACGACTGGGCCAATTGGCTACCCTTGGCAGCGTTCCAGCACAACAACCATATCCACTCCGCAACTGGCAAGAGTCCGTTCTTCGTCAATCACGGCATCCACCCCCGAATCACCATTCCCAACACTCACCGAGCACAGAAAACTCCCGCCGTGAACAACTTCGCAACCACAATGAAGCAAATACATGATGAAACCAAGGCCATACTGGAGAAGGTGGCAAAGAAGATGAAAATTCAGTACAACGCATGGAAACGAGAAGCACGAGACCACAAGATAGGAGATAAAGTATGGTTAGACGCAACCAATCTACATCTACCGCGACCAAAGAGGAAGCTAGACGATAAGCGAGTCGGACCGTTCACGATCCTCGCCAAGGTTGGGGCAGCCGCATACAAGCTAAAGCTACCAGTAACTTGGCGAATCCACCTGGTCTTCAATGAAGCACTCCTCACGCCCTACGTCCAACCACTATTTCCATCCCAAAGCAAGCAACCACCACCTCCCCCAGACATCGTCAATGACGAAGAGGAATACGAAGTAGAAGCGATCGTCGATACTCACACCAGACACGTACGAGGGAAAAAGAACCAACCCTCATGAACCATCACCGACTACCTCATCAAATGGAAAGGATATGGGGATGAAGAAAACCAATGGGTCCGGGAGGACCTACTTGGTAACGCTCAAGAAGCCATCGAGGACTTCTTAAATCATAACCAAGGAATAAGGGTTGTGGCAGTCGGGACGACTGCCTTAACAAGGGGGTAATGTTACGATTTTTACCCCTATTCTGACCCTAACCCACGAATCGTCACGTTGTCTTCGACACCGACCAAGCCCCTATCCAGTGTTATCTATGAATTGGCGCTTAACTCCACTTGCCCACCTATTGACTCCTCTTCTCGCCTCCCATACCACCCTAGTTGGGCTTCTCTTTGAACTTACCATTAGTTACCTGCTCACCTGCTCCCACCGGTCGCTTCTCGCTGAACAAACACTGTAACCACATAATGTACAACAGTAACATATGATCCATGTATTTAAGTAGGACGCTCGCACTGGTATGAACCAGCTTCAAGCTAAGTTATAAAATACCAACTTACACTTGATACTCATCCACCCTCCAAAGCCGAGTGCTTACCACTTAGTCCCAGTCTCGCGCTAGCACACGACTCCCGGGAATACTCGAACGCGAAGTAGCCAGTTGTTTGTTGTTGTTAGAGTCACATGAAGTTTGGGTCTAACAAAAAATAACCCAGGCCCTTGGGTGATCCATGCCTCTGCCTTGTTTGCAAGGTTAGCACCAAATCAGGAGCTTGAATGCCAAACCTCCTGTCTGTGTATTAAGGGATGTGATTGGCTACAATAATAACTACACTAGTAGGGAGAGGAGGGTGGGTTATGAAAAATTGATAAATGAAGAGCATGTTTGTACTGAAGAGAATGAGGGACTGAGATGAGTACACTAGAAGAATCTATATCCCACATTCAATATCTTTTACAAACATTAAGAGAAAGGCAGAGCCTCACCAGGTACACAAATATGAGCTTTGAGATAATAGATGATAAACTCAGAACATGTGGCCTGGCATCAGTGAAGGCTTCATGGGTGCATGAATGAGCAAACAAGTGACACTCAGCTTACCTCTGGTTATCACATGAAGGATGAAGACAAAACTGAGATGGCTGGCTTGATGTCTCTGGAATTTCAGCCTCCACTGGAAGTAGCCTGCAGGATGTCAATGTTGATGTCCAGGAACATTTGTTTCAGAACCCCAAGTGACTCTTCCCTGACTTCTGAGTCTGGTAACAACTCAACATGTTCAGCAAATATACCCTAGAATCAATGAGTATTGGACAGATTAAATATGGAATATAATATAAATAAACATATGGTGATGGTCACAAATATGAGGCCTGAACCAGGAAAGAAATTAGGATGGTCTAAGCTCTGCCAAGTGGAATAATGCCCTCATTCTGTATCTGCATATAGTCCCATCTATTAGACTTTACTATCAGCAGCTGATAGCAAAATTTCAGAGTAGATTGTCTTACCTCTGTATCAAACCAGAATTTTTGATCAAATTTGAAGAAAATCTTGGTGTATGTGGCCATCACCATGCTTTGAACAGCTTCCTGTTTGTAGGCTTTCTGACATAAGTCCTTATTGAGGCTTGTCAATGTCTTTGAAGACCTGCATGACAATTGAGTTACTGTGTGCTTCCATCTCATTGCAAACACAAGAGGATGAGGTTGCTATCATCCTTGATCTCCAGTAATCTGGCAATCTTGAATGGTTTCAAGTGTCTGTGCTATAACTGAGGTAGCACTCTCAACTGGGGTGTGGCTGCTCTTCACTAAACAATGAGTAGAGGAACTTGTAAATATGACACCTTTTCTTCCTGTTGACCGGCATGGTATATTTTTCTCTTTTCATATACACAGAAGGGCTATAACTCGATACGGACACATTGGCTATGCCATGTGGATGACAGCACCGGTGTAGAATAGCGCTCCCAAATAGGAATGCTGGGACCTACTCTACTGGATGGTAGATAAATGGATACCTATGTCTGGCTTCTTTTCTGATTGCTAGCCAGCATGTGCATTGAGTCTTTTCCGATGGGATATTACAGTCTTCCTTTTCCTCTCCTCTCCCTCAGCACTATAATGTCCACAAAGACAGTGCCATAGCGGTACACTAAAAACAAGTTCCGACATCCTGCTTCCAAGTCAGAATGGACTTTGAGCAGCCAGTAGCCTGCTACATAACACTTTTTACTCGCCCACGTCCCAGTCGACAATGTCCAGATATCACATGACACTCTATAATTAAAATTGATATAAGAGCTGCAACGAAGGGGGTCAGAGGAGCGTGTAGGCATAGAGAAATATGATAAAAACCTTGGAACCCGACTCCGGATGGCATCAAGAAGGTTTACTACTGAGCCGGTCAGATCTCGATGACTGATTTTCTCTAACTCTCCTATCTGTGGAGGTGGTAGCGGCCTGAGTCTCTTCATATGCTGGTGGCGGTGCTTCCCCAGAGTCTGGCCGCACCCGGTGACCATCAGGAACAAGAGATGGGGAAAACCGCGATGCATCCCTGGATAAGTCTGAATACGGATTCCACTCAGACGGGGGATGAGAGCTGGGATAAGAGCGTGAGCCGGAGGAAGAGGCGGCGACTGAGTGTGTCGGAGCTGTAGAGCTCAGCGTACGAGCATCGTCCAAGAAGAAAGGTCGGCTAGAATAATTCATTGGTGCTAGCGGCCGAGCCTGGATCATTGATGATGGTAATTGTGACCGTGTATCCGCAGAGTCAACGGAGAATGCTTCCACGACGTGCTCCTGCGACTTCAAATTCCGTCTTTTCTGCTTCCATAGCAAAAATATTAAGCCTGCTATGATGACGGCCATGGGAACGGCGACAGCAGGTCCTACGATAGCCCCAGTGTTCGTGGACGAGTTTGACAAGGTCGAGCTAGCACTTAAAGCCGCCACAGAGGGTGTTGACGAGGTAGCTACAGGTTCCGTTCCACCGTCGTCGTATCTGCATGATGTTAAGCATGGGATATGTACAAACTGTGACATACGCACGAATATATGATGGCATCCAGGATCACCAGAGATTTTATTCCATTAACACGGCCATTCTGAAGCTTAAAAGTGTGTAGGCCTTGTGGAATAGACGTATTGGAATAAACTGTAACATTGTAATCATAACGTGTAACTCCCGGTGCTTCTTTGTAGAACTGTCCAACGACTTCGTTGTCAATATAAAAGGTCATATCAGAATTTCCTGTTGGACTGGAAGTGGTTTCTGCGAGAATACAGATCGCATAGATTGCTGAACCTAATATACAGTTAACCATGCCAATATATCCGATAAAATCTGCTCACCATTGAATGAGAGAGAGACATTTGTCACTTGGTTAGGATAATTTCCGCTATTGTTGTAGAACTACTGGCATTGCATAAGTATTCGAAATGACACAGAGGTTCACGTACTGTAGTATCATGCCACGTCCCGCCGATCGCTCCTATGGGATCAGGATGTGCTGTGCAACCGCTGCAGTTCGCTCCGTCATTCCATGCATCCGCGGGGCTGTAAATAAGACCGGTACTTTGATCGTCAACAGTGACGTTGACGGTTTTCGCAACCACGAGGCATTGAATCAAGAGAATGAGAACAAGGAGGCACCGGCGCAATATCATACAACCCATCAGTGGGCTGTGGACCAAGTAGGTAGGAGGAAATGTTGGCAGATCACGAATGGCAAGTTATAAGTGTTCCAATCACTTGAAACACATCACGCAGATGTACAGACCTCGCCCCAAATATGGAATAGCTATTGTATCCGCGCCAAGTTCAATCAATGTGAATTTGACCTCTAGAAACGGGAGAGTCATTCCATCCCAAGGGAATGCGGGTAGCTAACCGTGGGGTGAGAATGATACATGAACTGAACCTTGTCAAATGATGCAAGGATTCTCGGAAGAAAAGAAATTCCAGAGCAACGAAATACCCATCAGTTCAAGAGAAGGCTAATCGTTGCGGTGCACCTGCAGGACGTGGTAGATGTATTGATGAATCCCTTGATGGATCGGCTGTGTACCCGTCACGACCACATGAGTAAGCAAAAATGACCCAGACCCTAGAGTGATGCGCACCCATCACGATGATTTGGTTTCCTTCCAAGCTGACTTGCTTGCTTCCTTGTCTTCTTCCATCATCATGGCGGTGAACGACTACTCTCACAATGATCCATATCTTGCGACGGCCGAATCCCTTCACAGTCTGGTTGCTTTGCTTTACAGTCTTTTCTATACGAAACTTCCAACCCGGCCGGGGCACTACACCTAGAAAACTGGAAGTCAGTCAGACCTTTCTGTTTTTTTTTTTTCAGGCATGATGCTACTGCGCCTACCGTAGTATCGTCGAAATTCTGGTCGGGTCTGGCTTGCTTTACTCTGTCTCCTTGATCTTGTTCATCACATTCCGATTGAACGGGGCCCGCGCGCTTACCCGGTCACGACAACGGATCGCTGTGATATCGTCCTTTTCTGCAGTACATTGCTTGCTTGTTGATTTTCATAAAGAATCTGACCTGCTCTTATTGTAGTACTTCTTGCATTAGTATATTCAGCAAGTGAGTTAGGTGACTACGCCGCAGTTTTGGCTCAGGGTCAGAGGTCACTGAAACCGATGGTATCCTAAGCGTAGCGGATGCGGGATTGACTTGGACATGTTGAATGGAACCAATCAAAGACCAGTACGCATCACTCGAGGTGTGTTCTCACAAAGAGCTGGCCCATTTATCCATTTAGATTATTTATTTGTTTCTTCGGAATAACGTTACTTAAAATTACAAGATTAATACAAGCTGTACTGCATATTGAAGCGGCCATCAAACTTCTGGTCTGCGTTGGTGATATCTGGCACCCTTTTCATTGGAGCACACTCATCTTCCTGGATACATTTGATGATTTCTTTCGCGATACTCAGACCCTCATCATATGCTCCGTGTAAAAACCCTAGCGAAGGAGTTCTAATAAGGCCACCGAAAGGATCGAACGCACTCACCAACATATTTCAGGCTCGTCGCTTCGCCAGCAAAGTATAGTCTCCCCAAGTTCGCTCTCAAATTGTAGTAATGCGAAAGGAAGAAAGCGGGAGGCCAATTTGAGTATGACCCCCGATATAAAGGATCTGAATGCCATCGATAGAAGAACATATCGAATGGCTGCGGGATGTCGATGTCCGGGAACATTCGTTTCAGCACCCCGAGTGCCTCTTCCCTGACTTCTGAGTCTGGTAACAACTCGACCCGTTCGGCAAAGATACCCTAGAATCAACGGGTATTGGACGGATTAAATACGGAATATAATATAAATGAACATACGGTGACGGTCACGAATATGAGGCCTGAACCAGGGAAGAAATTAGGATGGTCTAAGCTCTGCCAAGTGGAATAACGCCCTCGTTCTGTATCTGCATACAATCCCATCTATCAGACTTTATTATCAGCAGCAGATGCAGAACTTCAGAGCAAATTGTCTTACCTCTGTATCAAACCAGAATTTTCGACCAAATTTGAAGAAAATCTTGGTGTATGTGGCCATCACCATGCTTTGAATAGCCTCCTGTTTGTAGGCTTTCCGACAAATGTCATGAATAGATCGGGCATTCCATTAGAGTAATCGACCCACCGGGAAACTCTGGATGGAACAGGACATCATCATGCTGAAGCACACCTAGACTGAACGTACACAAAGCATACGCGCCATGTATCACATGCCCATCGTCGAGGGTTACGCCTACTTCACCATCGGAATACGAAATATCGGTTACAATCGAGTTATACATGACCTGGGAAGGCTTCAAAATTTCAGTTGCCTCTGCTTGAACGACGGTCTTGAATCCTCGTTCATCAATAGATAAAAGTGTATCTTTCGAAGGCGCTTCTCTAGAGAAGTCATAAGTGAAGTTCGCATTCTACAGAGCGGATGTTAATTCGAGGAACTGGATATGGATTAACGCGCCAACCATAGCTTGAGCAATCCATGACGATTGTTCTGGAGACTGCGCGTATTCCATGTCGAACTGCGCAACGTTCATTAGAAAAGTCACAGCGAGTAAGAGTGAATGCGGTACGTGGAAATACTCAGCGGCTTGTTCGTGGTGACTCTGAGGCTTAGAGCCTACAAGAGCGTAGCCTGTTCGAGCAGAAAGATCGACCAATGATCTACTGAGTCTTTCACCTAGTGAATACAAAAATTCAGCTCATTTCGATAATACCGGAGTATGGTATGATGAGAGTACCTCCGGCTATAGTAAGCTTAACATGGTCCTCAAATGCCTTCCGACAGATATCAACGAAATCCGAGGTACCGTTCAAATCGAACGTCGCTACCAATCCATCAGCTTCGAAAAGATAAGAGAGATAAGAAAGACTTACACACGCTTCCAAAAAAATCATTGTACTGTGTCTTCACATCATGCTTCTTAGCCAAAGTATAAATAGGATTCACGGGCCCAGACTCAGGTTCAGCACCATGGATCCAATTGGCGCCAAGCTCAATAGTCTTCCCGCCGAAGTGATGACTTTTCATCCTTCCACCCAACTCATCTTGGGCTTCAATAATGATAAAGTCTTCTATGCCAGCTTCGTGGAGAGTCTTAGCAGCGATAATTCCAGCCACGCCGCCTCCAAGAATCAATACCGTCTTAGAGTCTGAACTGGCGTTTACCGCAAGAAGCAACCATGAGAGTAACAAAGCCAGAGGTGCGCGCATTAGATTGTAGAGCTGGGCTTCTTGTGACAACTTCAGGCTTTATAACTAGCTCCGATCCACACATTTGTGTTAGACTCGGATCGTTCACGAAATGCGGCGCACGACCAGATAAGAAAGTGGTCATTGGTAGACGTAACGGGTACCTAGATAATGGTGAATTCATTTCGGGAGTCTCCATTGAGATTAGGACTAAAATACCCTATCAACGAGTGCTTATCTATGAATAGCGTGTGACAAGGACGCTCAGGTGGAATAGAAAGATGGGGGATAGAATACATACAAGTCTAAACGGAGAATCTGAGGTAGTACGACGGAGAGCTAGGGCGGTATTCTTTCCTTCAGTTTCGACGATCAACGAAAGCACTTGTATTGGTTAGATCCTGTGGCGAGTGAGTTTGGTCTTATCTACCTGGGGTCATGGTCACGTGCCACAGGGACTGTCGATGGAAACAGGCTGCAATCTTGCGGACATTTCTCCCATGAGTTCTTCAAGTCTTATACAACAGTTGGCAATACTAACTCGTCGAGCAGTTAGCGAACCCAGACAGTGATTCCGTTCCTGAGTTAAATGTACCGACCCTCAAATGAACGCCCCATCTGATGAGGTCCGGGGCGAGTAGGCCTCCGACAAAAGCAGAAGTTGACTTCCTGAAAGCAGGAGGGGTGATTCATGTAATGGGTCTCAGCTATCCGAATATGCCAACGAGGGGCTCGACATGGTTTTTCATGACTGGTCAAACGAAGACGGCGAGAATGGGGTATAGGTGCATCTGTGTATGTCGCGACTGGGTCAGATGGACCGTCTGTTTTAGCCAGACCCCCCCTCCTACCCCCCGGGGCGTCGTTTTGGACATATGATACACTTTGATGACACAATAGAGCAGTGGCTGCCGGTAACGAGTCATGCTTCGTTCGGCGTCTGCAGATGGATAACGTATTTTTGCAGTTAGCCTTGGCGATGTCATCACTATAACCGCCATTAGTACAAATTTCACGAATCAAATCTGCTGGACGTACGGCATAAGCTAGTCTTGTGATGAGGCTCCACTAAGCATCCTGATCAACACATTCGCGCACTCAAGACGAGGCTCAGACGTTTTGCAGGAATCGTGGTATAAGATTGGGTTATGGCGACCTCGGAGGTGGAATGCTCTGTACAATTAAAGGGTGATATCAAGGAAGCGGACTCCGGAAACGCAAGACCCGAAGCATTCGCGAGTGACGATAGGTCCTTCTGCTGCGTAGGGGTGGTAATGACGTTCCGGTGGATGGAATAACGTACCAAATCACCATGGGTCCACCGAAGATTCCTTCTAGAGAGTGATGTTACATGAAATTGTTATGAAACAGGTCGTCTCATCCGACGCGAAAGACCGGTCGCACAACTGCGTGATTGGCACTCAGGTTCCGATCGAAGGCACGTATTGTCGGCAAAGCAATTCTCCCGGTTGAACTTGCATTTGCCTGGTCAATAAACTACGAGCAGAAAGGATGTGGACGGTAAAAGACCTCGCGTAAGAGCATAATCATCCCAAAAGCTGCCCTCCCTATCCCGGGCCATATGTCAGTCTCCTCTCCATTAACTTTTAGTGGCAGGCGTAACGACACGGTATTGAAAGCTAACACGGGAGTCTATAGACGTCGCCGAGTTCCTGCAGTATAAAAAAGTGTGAGATAACTTCGCATTTTGCTGTACTAACATCACGGATGGTGTCCTCGCCGTCAGTGGTACCTTTGAGTTCGATTACCACACTCAGATATTCTGAAATCTACTGGTAGGGACAGTCTTTGGTCCTTACGTCGCTTCCTGTCTTCCTTTGAACAGTCTGGCAGAGTGAGTGTGTGTTCTATGAAACGCGATAGTAGGAAAGAATAAGGATTAGTTCGATGCAATGGGCGGATTACGCTCCCAGACGGTATTCTCCCGGAAGTTACCGGCCGAAGTAGAAGAAGGACGGCGCCGGTGGCTGCCGGCGGCAATAGGCCAGACAGCGTTGCAGTTCCTCGACAAACCCTGATTTACTCACTCACAACACATATTGTCTCCAATCATCAGGGACGCTCCGGTCAAGATAAGTGGCCAAGACGTGCATCTCAGAATTTCTGATGAAGACTTCGACTGTTGTAAGGCATGTTAGTAACTGTCAACAAAGAATCGCTAGAGAATACTCTTGAACGTCACGTTTGACAAGCTTCATTGGATTCTGAACCATATCTATTATTTTCCTTTCCTCGCCGACTAGATATTAACTGCCGCTATCCTTAGCATCCTCAGAGACTTGTGATCAAAGTGCTCATGTGCAGGGTATTAGGTAGGTATCTTTACAGTCATTATAATTATATATGTAGACATGCGCTCTATATTGCTTGTAGGCTAGCGATTAACACCTTTGCGACTTTGCGCTGATCTGTAGGAATTCATGTTAGATTCCCTTCCGACCGGGTCATTCTGACTTGCTGTAGAGACCAAATGGTCAATATGATCTACTCACTTCCGTTACATGATAATGTTATAAAGGGGCGTCGAGTGGCTTGATCCCAGCTATTGACTGCATAGTTATCACAGCGCTAATCTCCAAGTTGCCTCTAATTTGATTGTATGAACAATGGTGACCTGGTGAGCGCAGCGCTCCACTGAGCAAGAGTAAAGCGAGTACTCACTGCTTGTTAGAGCTAAAGAGAAGAATTGTCAGGCAATGACACATCCCCCGTCCATGTTCCAGCTCTCAGCTGCTTCACTGTGCGGTATACAATCTTGCTCAAGACCGAAGGTAGATTCGACAAAGTTGTCCATGAAGAGTGAGAGTACTAAACGATGGTTGTAGGTGAAATTTAGTATGAGTGCAAGTCGGTGCAAATTGAATTAGGTGAGGACTCCAAGACGGTCTGTTCATGGGATTTTATACCAGGACATCGCGGGCTTAGGTCCTATTGTCTCAGCCAAAATTGTCCCATGACTCTTTTCTGTGGTACAGCGACAATAACTTACGGTGCTTTGCTGCTCCATCCGTGTTTGTTATGCTGCGGCGGGCAGATCGGCGGAGCATATTAACGTCCTTGACAACGGGCTATCCAACATGAATGGCGCAAGCACAGGAGCAGACCTGTGTTTTATTGTCAGCAACAAATGCTTCCACGGATTTCTATTTATGAATTTGATCCTCGTGACCTCATTTCCTGGAAAGATAGAGGATTTCCATGCGCAAGGCCTGCTCTAGTTTCATCCCATGCTTGAAAACACCTCTCAAACTGCTCATATTGGATAGTAGTATCAGATATCCAACATGAAATAGTACGACCGTTACGAGAACGCGCAGAAATTCAGCCAAATACTCAACCCCTATCATTTCCATGAACAACCTGCGAATCTTTCATCCGATTAGATTACTGAAACTCGTCATCATGTCTACCGCAACCGTGCTTGGATTCTGGAACGCTCTTTCAAAACGAGCCCAACTTTTGAAGAAAAAGATGAGAAGATTTGACATCGATATCGCTGCATATCTCCAACAGTTATGAATGGTGCGGTGCCTTCATCTTGAATGATAGCATCAGCCACTACATTGTGAGGACTCACTCGGGTCGAAGAGAGGTCTTATATTGAATTTTGTGTCAAGAGACAGCGCAAAGTTGTAGACTAGTGTAATGGAGAGTGGATTTGCAACCCAAGCGCACCATGTCGCTTTCTTCTTCAATTGATGTATCTAGTCCCATTTACTGAGCTACTCCGAATTGGGAGCCTTACCTGTCATGTTGGCTCTGATTCATTTCCGGTTCTAGGTGAAGATGCGCTACCGGAAAACCTAGTGAAAGACGAGGTCATGTGCTGGATCTCTTGTTTGTAACACTGTGGCATCTTTCGTGGCATGGTCCTTGAAATTTTCAAGAACAATGCGAACAAGTGATCCAAATTTGTATACACATATAGGGCAAGTGATACCGAATACTCTGTGGATTATTGTTTGGGGGGCTGGTCATAAATCGCTTTGTTTGGTGTCGCATGGTCAGTAGGTGTGGAGATAGATTGTCTGATCGCGGTCGATCCTAGGTAGAAGATATGCCAATTTCTCGTTCATGGATATAGAGTCAGAAGGCATAATATTACCGGATGGTTGAGGAAGAGATACAGTTTTTCTAACTGTGTAATCAGAAGTCGGGTCGCGACGTAAATTTTTGAAGTCACCTTATATGAAAGCACTTGACAAAAGGTAGGTGTTATTTACTCGCCCGCCGAAGGAGTACTTGGAGCATGATAGAAAAAAAAGCCTTGCATAGTTTTGTATAGCATGTCGCGATTTCGAACCAAAGACTATGATTTTCGTTTCAAGCAAAGGTGACCGACCGGCCCGGGATTCTTCTATTCAGATGGATTCCTGATTGCTATAAAATCATCTACCACTCTAAAATGAATGTCACCGATATTCTATGGGAGATCATTACCACGAGATTCGTGCAAGGACTGATGATGGGTGCCCCCTGTTCCACCACTTCCGTGCCTCATCAAGGAAAAGCATTCCGATACCATATCTGCAGCAAGATGTTAGAACATCATGGCGCACGACTTTCTACATATGAACATGACTTACGCAATTGGCAAGAAGTAGAACTCAACATCAACTCCACGGGTCAAAAGAACCTTTTGGAACCAAGGGATGTAGGAGAAAAAACTGCGTGAATAAAATCAACATGGATCCAAAAACACTCTGAAGAGACTGACCAGGCGATAGTGAGAGCCGCCGCCATAGCAGGGAAAATGAAAACATTGCGAGTGTGGGAGCCAAAGGGATTTTGCTGGAACAACGACAATCTTCTAGTACGCGTCGCGAGTAGATTGAACCATTGCATTATTACCAAATTGAAGAAGTCTACAAGCCATTGTTAGTATGCGTTGCAAGTGCAAATAATCAGAATTAGTTCGTACAAATGGACTGTGCCTTGTTCGTAAGCTCCTGAACCAGCGCAGGGTCGGCATCGTAATTTCCGTACTTCAGCCACAAAGCGGAGAAAGGGACACCATTGCGCTGAAATCCGAAGTAGAACGCCCTATTCTCAGTGAGTAACGAAACTAAGACTAAAAGATGTTGAACGACTCACCCGACCATGGATGTGACCGTCTCAATCAAGCCCAGAAAGAAGTACGCATGCAACAGGAGTTTCCAGTTTACCAAACGATCCTTCTTGCGATTACGAGGACGGCGCAATAACAGATCTGCTTCCGGCTTCTCATTCACCATAGACAGTGCAGGGGAAACATCTGTAAAAATACAGATGATGATCATCTGGAAATTGCTCAATGCTTGCGGTACTCCGGTGAGAAAATTGAGAAAGATAGGCATGAGTTCGGAGAAACTGCCTGAAAAGCAGCCATCAGACTCAAAAGACGAAATCACGACGCTAAACGTACCGGCTGGTAAGAGATACAGTATTGACTTTTGAAGGTTCTCAAAGCACAAGCGCCCATACTGAATCCCAGTGATGATAGCAGAGAAGTCCGAGAGTAGAATCAGGTCTGCGGCCTCCATGGCGACTTCGGAACCTCCGGCGATGGCTACTCCAACATCGGCTTGCTTCAGAGCTGGGGAATCATTCACTGGGGAAGAAAAACCGTTCAGAAATAAATACATAGCAAAAACATTAACGATTACCTCCATCGCCTGTCACTGCAACGGTACAACCCTCCGCTTGCAACTTTTTCACAATTTGAAGTTTCTGCTGAGGAGTCGTTCGGGCAAAAACGATCTCGTCGAAGGCAAGTGCTTGCTTCCATTGCGACTCAGTCATGCCGATCAAGTCAGAACCGCTTAAAACGAGACTTCGCATTTCCGGACTCGAGCGTCTATCGATTTCGGGCTCGTACTCGGCCACCGACTCTAAAGAGGCGTCGTGCGGAAGGTCTTTGACGTATTTCACTTCACTCATTGGTGTGGTGATAATTCCCACTTGCTGTGCTATGGCAGCAGCCGTAGAGGAGAAATCACCTTCAGAATGAGATGAGTAACAGGGGACGCCGGGAACGGTAAAACAAACCTGTAACCATCGCAAATCGAATGCCCGCCCGACGGGCCGTAGCAACGGTGTCCCTAACATCATTTTTTGGAGGGTCTATCAAAGCCACCAGACCGACCACAGTCAAGTCAGAGTTGAGGGCAAGTATACGATCCTCCATGGGAAAAGAACCGGATTCGACAAAAAAGTCTGTTGAGAGTTCGGTGCCATGGATGATCTTCTTGGCCATGAGTAGAACGCGCTGGCCGTTTGATGCAAATTGCTCCTGTATTGCTGATAGGCGGTCTGCTTGGGTGTCATCCATGGGCCCGATTGATCCCTTCGAATCCATTATATGGCTACATCGACGTGATACTATTTCAGGAGCCTATTGTTTTTTAGATGAAATGGGGATGATGGTAGAACGAGACGTACACCTTTGACTAATAGAATATAATCCGATGAAGCGTCGAAATCGTCAGTGGAAGAGACGGGTATGGATCTAGTAGGCTTGTCCCGGGGAACTGCTTGCAGTAGTTTCACAGCAAACTTGTTCTCTGTATATCGTCAGAAGGTTGTACAAACACGACAATAGAACAAAGCACATACTGGAGTTGAAGGCAACCTTCGCACGCTCTATCCAAGCGGCGCGGCTATTCTCAACAGGACTGACACTCTCAGAAAATCGAAGTAGACCAGTGTCTAAGCACAACGTTTCAGTGGAATAGTCACCGCCGTAATCAGAGACAATTTACCTGTGGCATCACCATGAACCTTCCGAATCTCCACAGGCAAGTCCTCATCTGCCTTGTCGAAACGTGCGTCGTTACAAATTCCCGCTATGGCAGCCAGAATCTTGATATGCTCTCCAGTAGGTCCATTAGCGAGCGCAGCCATCTTTGCTTCTGAAGCCGTTAAAAGCTCATCACCGATAGCGACGTTAACGACAGTCATTTTATTCTGGGTCAAAGTGCCCGTCTTGTCTGACGCTATGAAATTGACGCATCCCAAACTCTCAACCGTGCTCAGCGACTTGCACAGAATGTTCGCTTTCCGCATGGCACCAGCTCTGTAGACCAAGAATTAGGACCGATGGAAAGATAGATATGTGATGACCTACATCACTGTGAGGGAAAGTGTAACACAAACGGGAAGTCCCTCTGGTAAAAGGCTAAGGTTAATTTAGGATAAAAGTAGCGAGAACAACGGGTTTCCCACCCGGTATGAACGCTACGGCAACGGAAACTAAGTTTATAAGCAATACCGGCACAGGTATGAAGTTTGGATGATCGCGACGAAGCCACGCAGCCCACAAAACTGCATGCAGAATTCAGCTCCGAAACAAACATGGCCAACATGGGAGTGGCACTTACTAACGAAGATAATGTCGATTACGAGGGCTAAGCTGCATATGATCAAGACGATTCGACGGATTTCAGACTCCAGAGAAGTTCGCCCAGGACGTTCTGACGCTGCTTGCTTGGCAATTCGTCCAAATACCGTTTTATCACCAAGACAGACACAGACGCCGAGTCCACCTCCACTGACGCAGAGCGTCCCCTGAAGAGCTATATTGCGAGACTCCATGACTAACGACACATCCCGTCAGCTTCCCTTCGACGATGGTTGTGGCTTGTGCTTACAATTGGGATTGGTCTTTTCTACTGTAGCGGGGATAGCGTTACTTTCACCGGTCAAGATGGACCTGTCGAATTTGAGGTCGGAGGATACGTCAATAAGTCGTAAATCCGCAGGGACCTTGCACCCCATGTTGATATGAACGATATCCCCAAGGACAAGTTCGGGCGCTGGGACTCTAGCTAGGTCGTCAGATGGAAAAGACGACATCGCAACACTACTCACTTGACAGTGTTACCATCCCGAGTGACCAAAACATCCATAGGTAACATCGCCGCAATAGAGCTCATTGTGCGACTCGTAGTGAAATCTGATGTAAGACATGTGAGTTGTTCGCCGAACTCGACATAATTCCCGTACCTTGCCAGGCATTGAAGACAGCTTGTATCAGAATAACTAACAGGAGCACGACCGCGAGGGCTAGGTTGGCTGTCGATGGGTTTGGATCTCCGAGCGGTCTCCTGCGTGGTGAAATGAGTTTCCCTCTTGCAAGATAAATATGCAGGTAGGCACAAACCAAGAGAGAAAGCAGACAATAGACGAGACGAATAACAAACCGCCAAAACCTTCATGATAAGCCAACAATGTCAGAGGGTAGCAAAGGCTAAGGAGAGTATTACGCACCTCCAAAAATATAAAAGAATATACGCTTTGGTAGATTCTTGGGCGGAGGGGATATGACATTTTTGCCATTCTGCGCCAAACGCCTGACGACCATGGGGCCATCTAATCCGGCTTTCTCTGATACTCCAAGGCGTGTGAGGACCTCGAGAGTGTCTAGCTCGTGCCAGTCTAAATCAGCAATTTCTAGGGAAAAGGGGTGAGCTCGCGGTCTGACAATAGGCTGCAGGTCGCCTACCCTTGACGACTGATTTGGGCTTGGCCTCCGCTCGACCATCTTTCGTCTCTTCGACATGGATACTATGAAGAAGATGTCAGCAAAAGGAGTGCATACACAACAACGGAGTGACCTCAAAGTCCTAAACTCGCCTGGAATCTTCGCCCCTACATTGACACGAGGAGAGTAGTAGCTGGCAGTACGGTCCAGCGGTACACCGTTACCACGAGAGCGAGTTTCCACAAGGACATGAGAAGAAGACTCTGCCTCTTTCGTACTTCCACTAAGAGATTCCAAGTCGAACTGAAGAGGCCTTTCGCTGGGTATTCGAGATGCCATCAAAAAAAGTTTGCGCTTGTCTTTGTGTCTATTCTTGCATTTTCTATGGAATTTAGGCTTTCCACGTGATGTGACGGAGGGAATTTCGCGTCTCAGAGGGATTTACGCCACTGCAACGGCTGAAGTCGCACTGTCAGACAAAATCCGGACCACAGCCCTTATGTTTAGGGTCACCTTGCGGCTCCTACAATAGTTTGAGTTCCAGCTTGTCAGATACTATGATTAGAGACGTACGGCTTCCCGCTCCCTGAAAAAACGTGCGCTCTCTTTCGATACTGATAGGAGCTTGCCGGGCGTGAAGTAAAGCTATTTTTGCTAGATGCTTAAAGGACGCGCAAATGGGTTCAAATATGCAGCCATTCAGAGAACCATGCTAAAGCCACGATGAAGTATCCAAAATGTTGTAGAAAATGTGACGTTTCCGAGCCGGTGTGTCTTTCTTTGTACTATGTCAACGTCAAGCGACAAAAATATTCAAGGAACACTCACTCCTAGACGTCAGATTTTTGCCATGTGGGCTAGCCTTAGTAGCTTTTATGTTCCCTTCCTTCAACGGCAATTTTAGCGCGCATTTCGTGATTTCAGTTTGGTTCCGTTTTATATAATGTGAATCAGGTTTGAAAAAGCTAGACGGCGACCCGCCAACCGTCGCAACTGATACCTACCTGTATTCTTTTAGACTGTGAGATGCACCGGAAGGTGCTAATCCCAGTTCTCGAGAAAAGAAATACACGAAGCCTGAGGTCAAAGTTTTGATACGTTTGCGGTACATGTAGTTGAAGGTCAGGGTCGGTTATGGGTTAGGGTTCCACAGGCTCAACGGACCGCACGCCGATATGCCGTCATCAAGTGCGATGCCCCGCCTTTGACTCGAATTCTGTACTGAAACGCGCCTCGCATTCATCTCAAGGACTGATGGATAGCAACTTTCAGGTCATCTAGCGCTCCACGACGGCCCTGATAACACCTTGGCTCAATGTCACCCTCGATAACTTAATCATTAATTTCAAGGGCAACCGTGACCGTGAATCCACTGCAGGCTTCCAAGTCTAAACCATTGATCTACAGTAATATTTTTGTAGAATTCATCAACTATTATAGCATGAAAACCCTTCTCTAATCTTTTCACAGAATCCAATGTCGAGCCATGATTTGTATCACGCTGTACAACTCCGTGCCCAGTACAAAAAATATCGACATGCTATCTTCTTTAGAGGCCGCACTGCCCCTCTTAATGTATCAGGCCTGCATTGCCTGCTCCATCATTACATATGTAAGAGAACCGACATCAACCTTGATTTCATTTCGCTGACACTGGGACGGCTCTACAACTTGTCTTGTTCGTGGCGGAATCTGGTCAGTAACTCGGACTCACAGTCCAATGTCATCAATTTCCCCATGTCAGACACATCGATCTGAAGCCCTCTGCCTTAAGGTAATGTTCTGATACGTCTATCTCGCTGCGGTCTTTTGTCCTTTTCCAAATCATTTAATCCCAGGTCTCCTGAAGGCCCTTAATTACCCATGCTTGCTGTCTCCCATAGCGGCGTCAGTTCATCAGGAAAATGCAATACCTGAAATTGTTTCGGTCTTGTATAAAATCAAAAGATCAAGGGTGTCTATCCATCCTTTCCTAGACTGACGGTTCTGTTGATAACGGAAGTATTCCAGTAGATTGTACCTACTAATGAACACTTTAGTGCATCGCCATAACACTGCCCATTTCACTTGGTAAATGATTGTACGAAGATGCCGTTTCATACTGACCTAGCCACACTGTAAGTTCTACCATAAGTTCTACTCCAACAAAACACTCTTCCGTTACGAACACAGTGCAGACGATATCCGGTAAGTAGGACAGGCAATCTGGTTAAATTTTGATCACAGTCCTTAAGGAAGACCAACCGACCTAGACCTACAGCAGTGTGTTTTCTACCCCGGTCCAAGTTCAAGTCGGTGCGTTGATAACACTTGCATCGAGAAGCAATTATTCGACCAATAATCGAAATCTTTCATCTTCCTGACGCGAGCTGAGACATTTGTGAATACTGGCGATGCTACGGATGTCAAGCCAGTAGAAATGATGTCCTTACAAAGTGACGTCTCAGTTCGTTAGCTTCAACGAAAGGCTCTGGCCTCGAGGAACCGCCGGTGAAACGAATATCTGCGGTGCCAAACTTAATTTCGAGGTCTCGCGGTGATATCTACAGCGTTGAAGCTTCAGTTCCTAGACTTGAAGCCACGGAGATGTCACCGCAATTTGCACGGTTTATAGGCACAAACCCAAGGTACGGATTCCAAACTAGGCTGTCTAGTGATCCTAACACCGTCTTCGTAGCATCTATTTTTGAAGGATCAAAAGCAATATTAAGATCGCATCATTTTCAACGGATTCACTTGTCCGAGCTCCTTGGTGATATTTTCCCTGAAGACGAACCACGCTAATTCCTGTCTTTGCGGCGACGCCCGTTGCTGAAGACCGTCTGAATTTTGGCTGCGCGGTGATGGTTATCAGATTACAACCAGCAGAGACTCGATATGTTTGTCGCGCAAGGCAATGCCAGGGAGCTGTCCTCCGACACTGCAGTGATCGGTTGATCTTCACAACGGAAAGTCTGTATGCGATCCATGGTGATCGTCTGTTGGCAACCGCTGAAACGTCGGCTATGACGATACATTATGTAACCTCTCCTCCTTTGTCTCGGCCTTTGTAGGCGCTTGGCCTTTGAACCTTCCTGATTTGCACCGACAGACAGATGCAAGCATAATTCTCTCCCCTCCTCTTCCGGTGAACAAGTACCTACCCGTTCTGATTGCTATCTTGTCATAACATTTTTTTGCAGACAAATTTCCCCCCACATGGTGCACAGCCGACAGCGCGGGGGCTGTGAAACTCATTTGTAACGCCTTAAAAACGGGGGAGATGCTTGCGGATTGCAGACCTGGAGGTCTACGCACCGGTATATTTCAATTACTTTAACTCGGATCCGGAGGCAAGGGCGATCCTTGTCTCGTCCGAGTCAGCGTCGTCATCGCGTCAAGCCGTCACCATAACATATAGCACCAAATTAGTACAGCACCATTGTCACGACACTACTGAGCCCGCCTCTGTCTTTATCATCAATCCGTCCGTACACTCTCAACGAAACACTTGTCGCGTATCTCTAACAGAGCAGTCATCGCACTTGTTTCACGATCTCAATCCACCATCACGGCATCATCTCCGTCCCTTGACACTGTTTATGGAACCACGTTATCCGTATTCTTCTTCCTCTCACCGAGAACCATCATTATCTGTTTCCGGTTCAGATAGCAGTATGACAATCAGCCCAAACTTGTCTGGCGGGTGGCAATTTTTATCGGTAAGCACCCTGACTTCAAACAGTAACCCATGATTTATAAAAAAGATCCTATCAACGCCATTTACATCCGCATTTTTCGACCTTTAAACTCGACCTTTCCTGCATCCAACCTTCATCCCACAAAACACGCGTCATTGTATCCTATCTACCCCACTACTTCGTCGCCATGTCTTCCAAAATGTTCGTATACACCCAGCGCGTCCAGGGTGACGTCTCAACAGCAGTCCACGCTCTCCTTCTTTCCACGAAACAGCTCCAAGAGTCTCTCAGGCTATGGAGCATAAATCAAGCTACCGAAACCCAAGTCAGCGACGTATACGTGCAAATAGGCACGCAATTTAATACCACGATACATGCTTTTGCCTACCACAAAATCGATCTGAGGTTAGCACATCCCTCTCCCTCTCGACAACGCGCCCTTCTGACTGCTGCGGTTTCTATTTTAGTGACATTCACAGCATACCGACGGACCTTCGGACGGTTCTAGAGCATTGCCTCGCCGAGGATCCCTCACCCCAAGCTTTGGCAGCGTACATGCCAGAAGTCCGGCGGGTGCTGTATAAGCTCCTCAAAGGCCTTCAGGCAAAGCAGGATGCCTGGAAGGCTGTTGGGGGGCGTCTACCCATGATGCCTTCCGAATCACGATAAATCAGTCGGCACCTATGAAGGGTTAATTTATATTAGAGGTACGAGCATCTATGAATAGTTGGTACTCAGCCGTTGGTTCTGACTCGGTCTGCTGTCCATAGAAGAGAGACGAAGCGCCGCCTACGTGGCGCGCAGGATCATGTGGATTTATTTAATTGTTTAGGCTGGAGCCACTTTGTAGACTCATTACATACTGTAATTTTCTGTCCATTCTGCGTGGAATGTCAAATACCCTAGCGAGGCTTTCAATAGAACAGGGTCATAGTTGCAATGGAATTCCTGCGCATGTGTAATCTCTCAACTTTAGTGCCGCATTGTCGTCTAGCTCCCGCTGTTCGATCGACTAGTGCGGTCGGGATTTGACGGATTTTCAGTGCTTCCTTGTATCCAGCGGCGGGAAAACACACTCGTGAACTGGGTGTATGAGAATGGTTGCTCCAAAAATCTTGAAAGCTCGCATCAGAGGCGGCGCAAGGACAGTCTTCGACACAACAGCAAGTCTGGCGTGAAAGGCGGACGTCTTGGAGTCACCTTCCCCCATGACCGAGAAATGGTTCTGGAACTAAAAAAAATATCATTACGAGAATGACAATAGAGTCACAAAAGAAGCGCTCACGAGCTCCTCAAAACTCTATAGAACCCCCGTACATGACCAAACGGGCCAAGAATAGCAGACGACTCTCGCCTTGCCTAGAGATACACGATGTTTACATTAATAGAGGGCGGTGTTCTACACAACCTGTAAGATACGCAAAGCACGACGAACACAACACCAGAACGAGTTCAACGACAAAGTAGATACAACGGAAAGATGTTAATGAAGGGGCTCCCATAAATATAGTCAACGTCCCTTTGGAATATAAACAGCCCTCCGCCCGATAAAAATTGGAAGGTGGATAAGAAATTAAGAAAGGGGTGCAATGTATGTAATAGTCGAGAAAATAGAGTGGAGTAGAATTCGAAAGCAAGAGATACTACGACTCAATCAATCCCTAGATTCAGAACTGATAGACGTCGGCCAAACATTTTCTCCCCGACTTCGGTCTTTATCGGAAGTGCGTGCCAGGGGAACAGTACCAGTAGAAGAACCTCCTGGGGCGGGCATAGATGAAGACGACGTTGGTTGTTGCTGTTGACTTGTAGACTGCGAACTACTCAGCGTCGTGCCACTGGAAGCAGCCGCGTTGCGTATCTCGTCCATCCCCCTTTTTAAGTCTCCCATCAACCTGTCTGTGCGGTCCAATATCTCCTCCATCTGTCGCTTCTGCTCATGCATATTCATATAATGCCTCTCCAAATCCGCCAAAGTCGGCATACTACCGCCCCCCATCATACCAATGGTCGATTCATGCCCGGGGTGAGCTGCTAAAGGACCGGTGTAGAACGGCGACATTCCGTGAGGAGGAGGAAGTATGTAGCCGCCTTGAGGAGGCGCTGCCGTTGCATGTCCCATGGGAGAATGTGTCCTGCTGGGAGCATTTGATCCGGACCTCATGTAGCCGGAGGGCATGCCAGGACCTGACGGAACACCACCACCAATCGCGTTTAACGGAGGAAGTTCAAACCCTCCATGACCGGCAATAAACGGTGACGAGCGTTGCATGTGGGGGTAAGGCCCAATCGATGGTGGTCTGTGCGAACCCTCCCCGGCCCAGCGTTTGCGCGCGCCTGTGTCCTCCTCGCCTCCAGTACCAGAATCCATGTTAACATCATCATCACCAGACCTTTTGTCACCTTTACTTTTCCGGGCCTTCTTCCTTTTCGGTTGATCGGGCCCTTCTCCATCACTCTCGTCACCCACGCCCACACCGCCGAATCGGCCTACAGACACCAAAGCTTCGGCTGCGGCTTGATCAGACATTCGACCTAACGACGGGGGACCAACAGGACCAGCAGCGGGTACACGTTTTCGACGCTTGATAACACTTTTCTTCATGGAGTTGGGGCGATGAGTCCCGTGAAGCTTGAAGTAAAGACCTGTATAATGAAAAATATGAGTACCAGGAGACCAAAAACATAGAAAGAAAGGGTAAGCGAATAAGGTGCGAGTAACAATAATACCATCAGCGCACTCACCACCTCGCAGTTGGTGAAAAAAGTGAAAAGATAAGATACCCGGTCCATCGGATTTTAATCTGATAAGATCAAATTTTTGTCACACGGACCAAACAATCGATGTACGTGGACGCAGGGTCACGTACACAAACGATTGCGAAAAAGGAAAAGGAGGAAAAAGACTAGAAGGAGAGGGGACTCACCGCACGCATTACAAATATTGTTGCCGACGTCGTCCCGTCGCCACAAGGGCGTCGTACTTGTCCCACAGTTCGCACAGCTTAAAGCTCCAACAGCACCTCTTGGCATCTTCCTCGAAGGATTCCCGCTCCCACCAGGTCCCCCACTTGCATCCGGGCTCCCAGCACCTTCACCTTGACCCGGAGAACTCGGTGCCACATCGTCGCCAGCACCGCCCACAGCGGATGAATTCCCAGTGTTAGTTGGCAGAGAGGGTGACTCGGCAACGGCGCCCTTTGCGCTGCCAGCGGGATCGTTAATGCTGCCAGGTTTCTTCTCCATCTCCATCAACCGGGATGAAACTGATACAGCATTGTTATAAGTGGGACAGCCTGAGCAGGCTGAGCTCCCACCTGTGCCGTCACATCTTCCATCTCCGGGGCATGTTCCCCCACCATGATGCGAAGGTGTTGGCGCAGTTGGTGATGGGTTGGTGGCAGCGTGTTCCGTGGGAGATGAGGGTTTGCGCGGATTTTGGGACGAGGACAAAGTCGGTGAAGTAGACATTTGCCTTGATGCTGTGGCATCCGTTCCGTTAGTAGGGGCAGAACTGAAGGATGTCGGTGATGTATGAGGTGGTGGTGTTCGAGCAAGTGATGACGGCCGAGGCATATGTCGAGACTTTTGATAAAGACCTATATCAGAGGAGGTAGGAGAAAGAAGGTGAGAACGAGACGAAGACGCAACAGAGGATAGCATAAGAGAGGAGGGGAAAAGGCAAGGAAGTACGTCAATAAACCGGTCTGAAACGAAGGATTACAAGCAGATGAAGGTAAGGTAATAGAAAGGGTTGACCACGAATGAGATAATTGACAGGACTAGGGTAAGCGAAGTGGAAAATGCGACCTTGGCGCCGGCATCATATCCAAGTCGTTGAAACGCAGATGGTGCGCAATGTAAGAGCAGTTCGCGTTGTCGAGCATGCCCCTACGGTGCGAGACTGATGTGACACGATAGTGACACATAAAATACAAATGCAAAAGCACGGCCAACGCGCGCTTTGGAGTGATAAATGACCGGGGACATGCAGTAGGTGGCCAGTAAGCTTCTACTACACGTGTAGAGAACGAAGACGATCGACGGGTGTGCAATGGAAGAGGAAGGATAAGTAGTATAGACGTCAGACTCACCACAGGCATTGCAGACAGAGTTACCATCCGCATCCCTTCTCCAAAGGGGAGTATCCGACGTTCCACAGTTCACGCACATCAGTCGTGGCGTTTGGCCTATGCCATTGGGAAAGCCGTGCTCCTCTGAAGGTCCTGACCGCTTCATTGGGTCGTATAGATCCGAAGGT
The DNA here is from genome assembly GCA_028551335.1 of Armillaria sp. CMW 4456. NCBI lineage: Eukaryota > Fungi > Basidiomycota > Agaricomycetes > Agaricales > Physalacriaceae > Armillaria > Armillaria sp. CMW 4456. Next base: position 123,279 of record JANDKJ010000566.1, on the reverse strand, counting down.
AAGCTAGAAGTTGCTGATTCAAGATCTAATGATGATGGACATCAATACGACTGATACCATCCATGGGACACGTCAAGAGCGCCACGTACGAGACATAGTCGAAGTAATGGGAGAATTATGCATGTTCAGAGCGGGCGGTTCTAGAACAACTGGTGACATTATTGGGTTACTTTTGGGGGCTGTTTCCGGTTGTCTTAGCTGTGCAGAAAGACCTTAATAGACGACCGGAAGGGGGAGGAAGTAGAGACTGGCGAGCACAGCGAGTGGCCCAGCAGAGATGCAAAATTTCACGCAGATGATGGTGGTTCGTGAACAAGATGTGAAAATAAACAGGCCGGGGAAAAGTGTCAGCAGGGGCAGATAAATCCAGATAACGCCCCAGCCAATCGGAGCGCCTTTATTGCGCGATTGATAACGGTTCGAGACTAATCGCCGCTTATCTCCCGGTCTCGATTACTTAAATTTGCAATTGATAAATAAATTATATTCTATTATTATATCGTTTCCTCCCTCACGGTAACATCGGGCACCCAGGACGGCCACAGCCTCCCACTTGTATAACTTTCTCGACATCCTTCAAACTCGAAACCGCTTGTTTTAATATGTCGCTCGTCATGATCCGATCAGCCGAGTAATTTGGTAGATCCTGTGGTTACATCAGAGACACAAAAAACGGTACTCGAACTAAAAGTGTTTGTGGCCGGGGTGCCGAAATCAGTCACTTTCGCGGGATGATTATCTACATATGCGCACCTGCCGGTATATGTTGTCGGGCTAGCTCTAGCCATTTACCTCACAGATATTTCTTTCCTTCTCGCATTGTTGTACACGTCAAAGCTTTTGTCTTCTCAGACCGATTTGTATGTCCGTCTCGATAAGATATTCGCACGATGTCAGGGGCCTATACAATGAGATAAGACAAGGAACCCGATGAGCTCAGTGCGGAACATTTGCCACCAAAAGTGACATCTTATCAGATAAATCAGCATGATCAGTGATAAATCATTCCGTTATCACGGATTCTTTGAAATCGTTCCAGACCAAGGGTCCCCGTACAACATGATAAAAGAAGCCGCCTGTTTCTGATCCAATCTAGTACTCTGGGAAGGGCATCTCTTCGGCCACGGAAACTTTTAACTTTGTTGAAAAGTACATGAAGATCAAAGCCAGAGTTCTACGATAGTCAAGAAGATGACGACGAAGGACAATCAGTCCAGATCAATCACCGTCGGCGTCACGGTCTGATGTCCTGGGCCTCCCCGCTCCACCCTTTTGGTCTCCTTCTCAAGTTCCCCGGACCCTCTTCATCTCGACCCCCCCCCCTCTCAGGCCTGTCACCAAATATCGCATCTTGTACTACAAGTTTGCAGTATTTCCTGCCTGGCATGGGACGTCTAAGCGAGCAGTATGTCCTGAATCTTTTACCCTGTCAACAGCCAAAATTTATTGAACCGAGTCGTGGTGTTCGTAATCATAGAAGTCGCCAAGGAATATAGGTGTTCGGCATTGAAGTTTATCGCCTTCGGCCGGCAAATACTGAACAACTCAAAAATGTCAGTGAGCTATGCCAAAGCAATGAACATTCATCGTTGAAAAACGGACCAGAGATCCGGGTTTATCCTTCAAGTTAGATGCCCCTCTAATCGAATAAGATAACGCTACCGAAGTTGACAATGTTCGAGAGTAAGGTCGATGGACCTTGACAACATGGACCGTGATTAATACGTATAGAGAACAGCAACCTAGTTTTCAGCATTCAAAGGACCAGACCTGGCTTAAATCAGGGTGAGCACATGAAGGATCTCCCGCAGCGCAACGGTTACAGCACAACACACTCTAATCAATCTTCGCTTGAAAATCGGCGAACTTGACATTCTCCAAATGCTCCTTGAGCTTCATAAAATGGCTGTCAAGCTCGTACGGCTCACATGCCGGTGAAACCTGGTCAACATCACTGTAACTCTGCGAGTCAGGTGAATCTTGTAGGGAACGGTTGCTTTGCCGAAGATGACCAATGCCAAGAATGCTATTGGTCCGGGAGAAATGCTGTCAAACTTCGCATACACAAACAGATCACACTCCGTCTTCTCTAGGTCTCAGGTCTGGACGAGAATAAACACACCATATCGACTTAAATGACAAAGAAAATAATATTTCCAGAAACGCCAAGTACAGATACTAAAAGAAAAATCCAAAGATCCCAAAGAAAATACAGCTGATTATGATAGGCTGACCGGAGAACATGCAAATTAGCGAGGTATAGACTGTTATGTTTGAGGAAACAGAAATCTAAAAAGACAAAAAAGACAAGGAGAAAAGAGTACACAGGGGTAGAAAAGTAATAGATAGGAATAATGATAGATTATGATGGGTAGGATGATTTGCTGAGGGAGGATAGTGTGTCGATGTAAAGATATGCACGTCAAGAGAAAGTCAAGAGAGATGAGCACAGGCGCATGTCCGTTACGAGTTTCCAATGTGGATGAAGGGACCGAGAAACGAAGAGATGCAAGAGACGACGAGGATGTCAAAGGATGTAATAGCCTGTCGTGCACACGAAACGATGGGTATGAGGAGCACAGGACTTGTTAACTGCTCATCAGCAGTCAATGGTCCCTCCGAAATTTCCCAGAGACCGGTGATGGCCCGTCGACCACCGCTGTCTCCAGGGTTCCTCATCTGCCGAGGACAAGGAAAGGACAGGAAATTTCGGCAGCAAAACCTCGTCCAGTGACCAACCGCATGCACCAGAGCCCGCCGGTCCTGGTGCGCCGCTGATCATCCTTTAGATTCCAGCGCGGCAACGGAGTAGGTATATTATTGACATCCTCGTTATCTCCGTGCATCAGCCGATCCTTCTTCTAGTCGCTTCATCAAGGCGAGTGTTGGGAACGCGCAAGCTAATAATTCAATCAGGACGATGAAAAACGCGGCTAAAGGAAGGAAAACCCACACAATGCCGTGGTGACTGTAGAAGTCCTGCCTTCTTCCAGCCGGCGCACCCGGCACTATAGTAGGGAAGCGGGACGGGATACAGGGTTTTGGTCCTTTGAGCTTCAACGACGAGAAGGATGAATGTTTGTCTATTCGAAATTGTAAAACCCTTCTGGGCCGGACCGGTATTCTGGACAGGAACAGCCCACAGGTGCGGGCATTCGTCCTAACCTGGACCAAGGGGACAGACGCCCGCCTTCACCAGCAGGCTACCGGAACCTGTGAAGGCGAGGACATACCCCTCCGAATAGCCGTGGCCGCCGAGGACCCAAATGGCTTTTCGACCAACAGATCATCAATGGATGAGTCTGGGTCTGAGCACCGCAATACTGGATTCGACGGCCGGGCCAAAGAAAAGGAGAGGGCCGTTGCAGTAAGATGTGGCGAATGCTCATCTCCTGAAATGGTTGATGAATCGAACGGCTGTCCACCCTCCGGATCACTAGGAGATGGATTTTCGCAAAAGAACCGTAGAACAGAGTTTGAAGGATGTGCGGGCGAGAGTCGCGGGATGGACAAGATCTACGCAACATCAATCGTCAGCAAGCTTGCAATAACTAACAAACAAGCCTCACCAATGCCTCGCTCATCCCTGCGGCGTTTGCCGTACTAGCTGTTTTTGGAGTATCGAGCAGCACGCGACGGGCGACCTTCACGAGGTCTAAATCAGACAGGAAGCAACGCCAGAAGGCCCTGACCCATGTTTCCTGAAAGTGACAATGAGTATCCACAGGTAATGGGTGTGCTTTATTCGAGCACCTACCCTTGTAAGCGTGGACCAGTTGAAACTGAAACTTTCGAATCCTCTGGTGCTCTCAAGAAGCTTGGCAGAGCCCAAGTCAAAGGGATTCGACCCAAGATCCATCACGAACAATAACGACGAGGGTTCTATATTCTACAAATAGCACATTGAGTATGTTCATCATGAAAAGTAGATCGGGGGGACTTGCCTGGGTCCCCCCTACGAGCTCATTAAACACTGCTTGGCATGATTTAAGAGATCTGGTCGGCGGCGTAAGATCATTAACGGGAGGAGATGAAATTGTAGATGCCACAGCTCGTAGATCCTTAAAAGAATGCATTAAAGTAGCCAAAGTGCATGTGATATATGGTGCACTCACGTCTTCACTCATCACTAAGCGCATGGCAAAGACGATGCTCCGAAACGTCGTACATTCTGCCCAGTTCTTCAACCATATTCTGCGATATTGAACTCGGCTCCGATACCGCGACACAAAGACTAAGGATATCCCGAGCGGAAACTGATTTGCGAGGAACAGAAGTATCCTATGAGATGCAAAGTCTTAGTCAACGTATCAAAGGCATCAAATGGCCATGCTTACCTCCGCTTGACATACCTCGAATGGACACTGGACATGAACGCGCTCCCTTGACAAGTGAAAAATATCGTTGCACTGGAAGTCTTCGAATGGGAGAGATGCTGAATAAACCATCGGTTGAATGACACCCATGAGAAATATGGACTAGAAAATAAAATACGACTCTTACCTCAATACTTTAAACCCAGATTGAAGTCGTGCCCTGTTCGATCTACCAATCCGGTGACGGGACGTCCTCTACAACCTCACTTCCTTAAGATGACCTAGTTGCCCGCCAAAGTACTAAGGCGAAAGCAGTGACAATCACGGCAAAGACTGACGATACAAATACCATTGTCAGGTTCGATGGGATTGGCGATACCGGGGGTATTCCAATAGACATGAGTTGGATGATTGCTTGGTCAGGCGGTGGGTAGTCGGCGAAAGAAAGCGTCATGAGTGGTTGGGGAATGGCCACCAGGCACATAAACTTGACAAAGATAAGCTTGAGAAGTTCTATGAGAACTCCTTGCAGGAGAGGCCCATTCAGCGAAGCCACAGCCCAATTGGCATTCCTCGCATGGCGAGCTGTCCCAGAGGCGTAAACACCTACATCCAGAACAGCGACCGGGCTGACTGCCTCCACGACGATGGACTCGAGAGGGACGACCACACTTTTAACGAGAGAATCGCCCAATGAGAATGAGGTGTCGGGGGCGGGAGGTAAACCGTATATGAAGTCTTCGACCAGGACAGGATCTACCCACCGCCGACTGACGTCGGTGGTGAGCATAGTTGCCTGGTACGCAGAGAAGATGAAGAAGTACACCAAGTAGTGTAAGAGACGTGGAAAATACCATGATAGCGGTTTAAGGTCCAGATGAAGTAATGTTGACTTTCTCGATGAATGGCTGGTTCGATACCTGCCAATCTTGCTTCGATCGCTCAATACTGCATGGAGGAATCCTACGTGTCCCAGAGATCATAGTAGGGAGATGACGAAAGGCGAGGGAGGGAGCAATAGGTCGGCTTTGAGCCTAGTTCCTTGTGTACGCTACCTTGACCACTACATGAGCAAGAGGGTTGCTTTGTGTATAGAATCACCCACCGTAGTTATGAAGTAGCCAAAATGGCCCTCAAACTTCTGACCGAAGTGAATTTTCGTAGACCTTCCCCCATTTGTAGGAACGGAATTTCGGTTCTACCCTTAAGGGAAGCTGATTAAATTTTGCCAAGAGCCTGTAGCACCAAGACAACGACTGAACACTCAGTGTCTGTGGGGACATAGCGCCTGCAAGTGCAAAATACAAGGACAGAAAGTCGACTTGGTAGACCAAGGAGAGTCCCCGATAATCATAGACCTGGCAGTAGCGGAAAGAAACTGAGATCGAATTGTACTCTCTCATACAACCCATTGAAATGTCAAGCAGCAATTAGAAAAGGGATACTCGGGTCACCGATATCAATCGTAAACCGAATTCAAACACTATGTAGGGAGTCAAGCATATGCTGCATGCGTGTAAATTGAAATAATTTGCACAGGAAGGAATAGGAAGATATCGACGTAAGACTACGGACTTTTGACTAAGCTTCAAGCCTCTGTCGTCTTGGTCCTCTTCTTGGCAACGGTGTTCTCCCTAGAGGACGTCCGTAAGTTAAGTATACCTTTAGAACACGTTCGTCACATACCTGAACCCGTTTTTGAACCTCCTGGAAACATCCTTCAAATGGCGCATTCTTCCAGTTCCCGTTGTCTTTCTCCGCTTGGCCTTCTGGCCCCATTCGTACGACCGAAGCTTTGCAGACGGGTATCCACACTGGGCACAGGCTAGGCGGCGCAAAATCAGAATTTGGGAGGCGAATGTAAGGAATGAGTGTACTTTTGTGTTGCCTGTGGAAGGCCCTGTTACCGCAACGACGGCATAGGGTGTGACTTTTAGTGTGCCGTTTTCTGTGAAGTTGACAAGATGAGCGAGGTTGTGAGGGGAAGGAATCAACATCGCGTACCCGAACGACGAGGTTCCTGTTGCGGGGATGCAATGAGAAAAAGGTATCTTCAAAATGATCTATAACGAACCTTTGGTCTAAAAGAACGGATAGTTAGTCAACGTTCGAAACAGGGAAAGATAGGAAAGTAAGTCATATCCAAACCAGCGTCATCCATGCCATATCCAATGCATCCAGCCTAATAACCCATCCCTTCCCATCAAATTTGCCAACAACAACATCCCAGGAATGCATAAGACGTGAATAACTCACCATTTTATCGAGTCTTGAGGGTGTTCAACGTTCTTGCAGACGACGACGGACGGTGGTGACGAAGTTTTCTAAAGTGTGGGAAAGTTGTCTCCTTTGGGTAGGCGTGGGAACTTTGAAGATAAGATAAGCATTTTCGTTCAGTGGATGTCGTTTCCCACCTTCCACGATTCAATGCTCGAGCGCTGGGTCCCGATTTTCGTAACTAAATGGGCAGGTCGTGGCTCCTTTCGTCGCGACCTTATCACAATCGCGGAGACGATACGAACTTGCTGCTACCGACACCGACATTGACCTCTTGGAACGCCTCACTATCATCTCTGTGCTTCAAAGCTTCAGCAGGATGCCGACATGAATCTCCCTATATATCCTCTTCAGCGCTACGTGGATGGACCCGCTTGCGTCAGACACTGAACCTCTGGTTCCAAAGCGACTATCATGGCCGTGACAACTCTTAGGGATGACTAAGCTCAAGGATGAAACTACTCGTCTGCATAAATAACAAGCGTTTCCGCCGCATATGTTTACCCAGCACTACCTCTAAGCCCCACTGCCACGCCCTGATGCAGCTGAACAAAATACTCTTCTAGCTTGTTATTGGAATTGCTGTAAGGTTGTGGAGTGGATGGAAGCTTCGTGGGCTATTATATCTCATACCCTGGCACTCCAACAACATTCGTCTGTATGGTAATTCTCCCAATGAATTCTCGGTATTATGTTCAGCGCAGGCCGAAACAAGGAGTAAAGTGGGTCGCCCAGAGGGGCCTGGAATGGCTTGTTAACTGCTTTTCTGGCGCCTCGCACTTCATAATATGTCTTCTTCTCCGGGACAGGCTTCTGTATTTGCCGGTTGGACCAAAATACTATGAAAGATGATTAAAAGTATGATGCATTCAAGTTTATGGCAATCCATTTGGCCACTACCCCCTTGCACCGCCGAGTCTACGATCATTTGGGCGAGAACCATTTCTCTAAGGTGCTCTTCCTCATATTCCCCCCTTCTCGACGTTCCTTGATGATTCAGGTGGCGACTCGTTAAGGGAGGAATCAACCCTCCTCGCAACGGCCACACTGTTACATTCCGCCGGGTCGGACGCCTAAAATGATTGTTACCCCAACGAGATTCGACCTTGTTCTTGTCGTGACGCCAGTCCTATTCGTCGTCTTCAGCCTCATTTCTATAGTGTCTTCTTTCCTTAGTCCAGCCTTGTCACAGCATATCCTGTTTCATGCTTACACCCCTTTACCTGGCGGTCAAACAGCGTAACACAGTTGTTCGTACTTTTGGCAATTCAAACTGTCGATATCTTGTTTACATCTTATGATGTGGCTGTCCGAGCTGAATCCACGTGTCTTTGGCTTCGGGTTTCTGCTTCAATGTCGAGCACTTTATCACATAATAGAAGGGAGTCTTTCTACCGTAACGCCACAGAACCTGCGAATTAAGGGTTCTTGGATACCGAAGCTTTGTGGTCCACGGACGGTATCCAATCGCTTAGCATTCCCTTACTGTCATTTGTCTCTTTCATCTCGGATACAGGCATATCAATACGGCTCCACTTACGATCAAACATTAGGACTGCAGAGTAACCTTCTCTACAAGAATAACATTGAATAGAAATATACGAACTGATGTTTAATGTCGTGAGACAAGCATGAGCAGAACACATTGCCAGAGAGGCGCGCAGGTGCGTTTGATTTTTAATGTGAATTCGAAGTCCCCTAGCTGCAGGGACTCGAGATTCACCAAGAGAGACATCAACAGAAAGTTGTAGATCCGCATGGGGAGGTATTGAATGTGAATGCACAAACCTTGCAACGATGAAATCGGATGCCTCGCTCGAAAAACATTTCTCCAGTAATCATAAGCTGAAACGAGTCTGCAAGAACGGATTGTCTGCGGCCCTCTCTTCGCTACGAAGACATCCCCGGATTCTGTCATCGGGAGATCCATCCGGGTCCAAAGCTGCTTTTCATACTAACCTTCATCTTTCATCGGCAGCATGCATCCGTATTCACGCTCTTCTGTTCCAAAACATTGTGCACGACCACCAATGTGGGAAGGCATCTGACAGGTGCATCCTCGTTATGCAGGACTCTTTACTGATCCTAGCTATGGCGAGATGCTCCAAATGGGGGGAAATCAGGAAGGATAATTCATGACATATCAACCGGTAACGACATCCTAAAAGTGACGCTGAAAGAATACTAAGTGAGACCAATTTCAGTAGGGTCGTTCCCTGGAATGGCATTAGTCTGCAAGTTTTCGAGGTGCAACGCGACCGATAAAGGAGGATAGAGACCACACTGCTATCCTCAGATCTTTCCAAACCGTATTGAGGATGTTTGAGTGCAGAAATGTTGGGAGATGATAATATGTTAGTGCCCGGCGATACGGAGAATCGGTGACGAATGGTAGGATGTGTGGTAATAAACGTAGGGAGCCACCGTGACAAAGTCTCGCATGAAGTATCGAACTTTGAAAAATGAAGCTCAACGAGATTCGGAGATGATAAGAGCATGGGTAATTCAAAAAGACGATTTAGAAAGAGTGAGGTAGGCGGTGTGCTATCGTACTGTTTAACCAGGAGGATACGATAGATTCGGATACTGGATGAAGAATGGATTAGGACGAAAGATTGAAGAAAGAGTGCACTGCTTGACTGACATTCGCACCAAGGTCAACGCAACGAAAGAGATGGATGCAGGTACCCCACCTGCTATGAACGGACTGCCATTTGCATGCTGAGGTATGACATCAGAATAATGAAATAGATAGATTGTTGCTACGTACTACAGGATAATATATATCGGGATACAAAAGAAGTGTTTTTTTGCGACTCGATATGCCACTAGGTATATGTACCCGAGGTCAAAAATGATGGGCCTACTAACGAGTATAACACAAAGTGAGGAGAAAGCAGAAAGATGGGTGGTATATCGTATACTGCCCGCGGCATAAAATAACGCAATTTGAGATACTGTCAACAATACACATATCAAACAACACGCACTGTTGAGTCTGAATCCATAGGTAAAACAATGCAACCCGATGTCAATAGTTGTCGTGTCTCCTGCTCTTATCTATCATCTCGTCCGTAATGGTATCCTTGTCATGATACTTCTTCGGCTTTCCCTCCACATGCACAATATAATCGAACACTTGCAAACACGACGTCAAGGCATTACACAGACCTAAAATGGCCGAAGAGCACAACAAGAAGCAGGCGATAGTAAAGATTCCAACCTTCGATGCGAAGGAACAAAGGCCGACGGCGAGGTAGACCAACAGCTTCGCAAAGGATACGGCCAGTCCCTCCCCGGCGGACCTTTCCCTCCACTGACAGGAGGTGAACATCTTTAGATCGTCCGATATTCCCTGCAAGCGAAACCAGCGGTCCTCGCCCAGGAGGACGAGAAAGTCATCTTTCATATCAGACTGCATCGCTACCTCTTGCTGTCTCTTCCTCCGCTTAATGACAACCACATTGATCATCCTTGATGACATGAAAGCTGTCATCACCACTATGCCCCACCAGTCTTGTATAATGCCCAAAAAAAGTACCGTAATAATCGTCAGGGTCGCGCCAAGGTAGTAAAATATCGTCGCAGGCACTCCCGTGACGAAGAAGGATCGCACAGAGCGCTCCGTAAAGGTCATCTTGGCGTTGTGCATTGGGTGTAGGGATATCTTCACGGTGACAAGGCACCCTGTGCGTCCGGCAGATTGCAGATACCTTACTACGGCGGGGTTCTCGATGTGGGAAATATGTCCAGTGGACATCGAATGAACCACTGGAAGTTCATTGGAGTTTATTTTGCGAATGGACTGATCACAAGCGGACTGTTGGCATTCCATGCCGGGTACGAGAAGGAGAGTATCCATGTATGAGGATGTCCCAGTCAGAGTCGTTCTGACAGCAGCGACGCCGAAGTTGGCGAGAGCGACGAGTCCCGCAAACTCAAATGCATCGTTCTCTAACATAGATGTGAGGCTTAAGGGCGTGTGCCACGTTAGCTAGTGGTAGTATGTGTTTGAAGCGACAGAGAGAGTGGAGGGAATAATTTGCACATAAGCGCCTTGAAGGGAGACTGTTGACAATACAGCTCTACAGTATTGTAGAGTTACAGCTGTTGCGACCTAGAACGTGAGAACGAAATCGACTCGGGAGTCTGGGTTAGGGTTACATAACCCGTCGTTTCATCCTCTTCTCCCACATAACATCGCCTCTTCTGTCAAGAATTCATCCTAGCCCATCGGTATGGAGTCTATATTCGCTTATTCAATTCTTTTCGTGACCTCTACCTAACCACCCAGAGTGCCGGGCCTACATCCCGGTACCCCCTTGTGTGTATTTGCTACTTATACTTTTATCTTCGTACTTTTAACGCTACCTTTATCACAGGTGTTCTCATTCTTGACATCTTCATCATGACACATTCAAGGAGCTTGCTGTCTGATACTAATATATAACAGCGTTTGCAAAGCCCAGGCACTCCACTCTATGGCACAGAGCTACAGTAGTGATACAGCCTGAGCTCACGATCGCCGGAATTCTACCCCGTACGCAGCGGCAGAAAATGACCAGGTTGTGTTGTACCTTCTTCCCGTCAACAGTGCCATCCTCTCCCATCCTCTTCGTTGAGCGAAGACACCATGTTCAATAGTTCGGCAATCTTGCATCATGTATCTCTCGAAGTAGCCGTTCTCATCGCTCTTGTTGATATTCTCACCACCACTGTCCGAATGGCAATGACCGGCACGTCCTGGTCTATGGATGTTCTCATCCTCGCCATTAACCTTTCCCAGAACGCCTGTGAAAGGCACCAAAAAGAGTCTCCTATAAGCTCGATGACTGATGCATGTTGTTCTCCCATCAAGAATTCCGCCCTTGTCAACTACCTTCAATCCATTGGACATACTGGACACCTCGTCACTGTCACGGTATCTCCAGACCCAATTCGCAACACCAAGGTGTCCTTGACATCTCGCCGTATCCAGTCTTTGTTTGTTATGGGGATCCCTGCCACAATTCTTTACCTTCTTGGCCCGACATTGACCATTGTTTTGGCTGTGTTCCTGGGTTTCATAGAAGAATGGTGGGGCCTGAGTGTGCTGGCGTTGCTCCTGCTGGCGAAGGGGATCAATATGGTCACTGTTAACCGAAGGATCAAACGACGGAACGCGATAAGGGATGGTGGTGAGGAAGGTGACCGTATCATTCTTATAAGTCGGAATCGGTGGATCCGCTTGCGGGGCATAGTGGACGATCTCAAGACCGTCACGGCGTGTCAACTCTTACGAGACAAATCTACGCTGGAGGGTCTCGCAGTCTCTTTCACACAGCTATTGGTGTGTTTTGCTGCGGCTCTGGCGTGTAACATATCGACGGTGGGGAGCACGATGATTGTCGTTCATTTGTTATGCTCTTCTGCCTTGTTGGCCGCATCAAAGTTCCTCTCCCCGTGTCTACGGATTTTCGACTGTATTGTGCGTGTGCAAGGGGAACCGAAAAAGTATGAACGCAGGATGCCCTCGGATATGATAGCGGGAATGATCAAGGAGAATACGAACGGTGCAATCGACATGGAATTGATTGTCAGAGGGGGCGTTTGATATACCAGTCGTAGGTCTTGCCTGCCCCATCCAGTGCCCATTCGCTGATTATTTAACTCTTCTGACTGAGGGGAACAGTACGTGTGTTGATAGAACGAGCCGACATCAGTCGACAGACCATTCAATCTCGTCGATAATCAATATTTATACCTGTCCATTTCGTCGCTTCCTTTTCGTTACTTACGCGTGTATCATATCTCATATTTTAGGATTCCACTTATCATTACTCGCATATGGGGTACGGTGAACTGAGCGTTTTCGTATGCGTCGGTGCGTCTGCGCCATATCGACGGCTAGCTGCGTTAACATATTTCACATGTTAGGGTAGCCCAAAAACACTTCATAGGCATCAATGTATGTGCGGGCGTGCGTGACAGAGGTGCGTTTTTCTTTTTTCTTTTATCTGTATCATTGTTTTACGTTTCAGCCAGTTATGTCCATCTTCTTTATGAGTAGCGCCGTCATTTTTTAATTCTTCATTATTGGGTTTATTACTATCATGAAACTACAATGAAATTCTTTTGTCCTAGTAGTCAAATACAGGAGAATTTGTAGTGTTAACACACTAAGTTTACTCCATCCTGAGTTCCTATATGCTGGTAAGACAATGCTTCGACTCTGACTACACTTGCAGCCTTACTGCAGCTAGATGGAACATTCCAAAGTAACTCACATAGATGTCAGAAAGCAAATCAATGGGATATATTTACAGAACTGCCATGCGTAAGTTCTGATCGCTGTCTACCACAAGTTACGTTGGCCTTGAAGAACCTAGATATTGAACTGCACAAGAAGTACAATATTTTCAAAACATATACATATAGTAGGCAGACGCTTCAATTCGTCGCAACCGCAACTGTTAGAGGGTCCAACGCAGCCATCTGGCCCCACGTTGTAAAGTTCTGCGCCGCACCGTGCCAGTCCGACGAATACGAGCCCCCATTGGCCACCTGCGTGAGAAGGGCGTTGTACTAAAAGATAGCAATAATTCACATCGAAAACAGTCTCCGAGTCGCGATTATTCTCTCACCTGTACATCGACATAGCTGTGAATTAGTATGCGCAAGTCGTCATAAAGAGGATTCCGATTCCATGCTTCGAGCAACCCTCGTATGAAGATCGCTGAGAAGGTGGTACGTGCTTCAGTCAGGAGAAGAATGACTGACTGAATGGATGGATGACCGGACCTTTGAATCCAACACCGTCATTGTTTGATGACGGGCTTGCGCCTTCGGTAATGATGCCATCGCTTCCTTGCCATGCCGACGATTTCACCGCACTTGCCACGGTATTCACCATTCTTCACCAAGACAAATTCAAGTTCGGCTCATCCCTTGATAGAATAGTGCAAACGCTCACAATTTGCTCCAAGTATCGTCTTTGGTCACGTTTGCCAGGACGCTCAGTCCTTCGATGAATTTACCGCTGTTGTAAGTGAAGAGCCACGATGATGAGCTCCGCGAACAGTCATGATCGTTTAAGCTGTCCAACACGATACCGTTGCTGTTGATCTGGAGCGCTTGTATCCACTTGGCGCTCTGAATCGCAGCATTGGTATATTTGGAGTCTCCAGTTATGTCGGCAAGGAAAGCAGAGAGGCTAGGGAACTATTGAGCCCTGATGCTGGCTGGATGTAGATGGAACATACGTTATATAGAGGCTAAAACAATCAGAAAAGGCACCATAGGTAGAAGTGCAAGGCATACCCAGTAGTGATAGAATTCATGCCTGGATCGTCCTCGACTGGTCGCTAGTGAGGGACGGTATGATGTACTGACATATAAATAAATGTCGGATGTTTCTTACCCAGAAAACGCCTCCCACCATGGACTCTAGAATACCAATACATTAATTCGTGGAATGGGATACAGCAAAAATTGAGCACGCACCTCCATCGCAAGTCGAGACTAATGAAACGCTCTTGTAAGGACTACTCCCAGCGCTTGCCTGATCGGCAGTCAGGACACTGGACGAATGGTCATCAGGACCTGCAACAACGCGAGGCGGGTCACTTACTAATCTGAGACGTGAGTCCAAGTGTCAATTGCATGTTGAAGCAGCGCATCATTCTAAATTTTAGTGAATAAATTACGAATTGTAGAACGCCTGAGGTCGCGTACCCCGTAAGCCCGGTGGGCGTATATTGCCGCTTGGGCCCACCACCTAGCAAAAGTCATTACGCGCCCGCGACTGTCGAATACTCGGAGACCTACATCGCATCGTCATTGTACTTGGGTCAAATAGTCAGAATGATCTATGTCCACGCCTATGCCGCACTTACCCTAAGGACATGGAGTCAGAGTCAATTCGCCGGACCAACATCAATACCAAACTCACCCATACTGATCGTAGTTCTTCCACAAACCCCATACTAACTCCAAATTGTCCTCAACTTGAGCTTTGTTCTTGGTCGTATGCGCGAGCCAGTCTTGAATGGCCATCACAGAAAAGACATTCCCAGACTGCCAATACCCGATGCCTAGATCACATCAAGAAGATTAAATTTGCGCTGGATACCATCAGATCAGACGGATGTTCAAAATTACAAACCATTGAATTCTCCTGTGGCACTGTTCAGTTGAGGTAGAATTTCGTCGATGGCACTCTGTGCAATAGATACGCGCTCGTCGTACGGTCGTGTGTTACTAAAGTTCTGTCAACAGCTAAATTTAGCTAGTGGCACCATCCACGGATTGGGGCGCACCTTCCATGATAGCGGAACCCCCAAGTCCTGGGCTTGAACTATGGCCAACGCCGCACTTAGATATACAATCTTCTGGAGCATCGGAGGATTGGGGTAGATGGGAACTGCGAAAAGATCAACAGGCGCTGCAATTATAATGAAGTATGAAACAGGACTGCCATGAGGCTGGGTCCGAGCCCTTGTAACAGTGATTAACTCTACACGGATTCCGAAACGGTGGGTAGGGGCGACGTCACTGGGAGGGAAAAATCATAATGGTAACTGATGGCGACGATGACAGCAGCTTCCCTCCAAGTTGTCAGATTCTGCCCATTCCCACATCTCTCATGAAGATAGAGTTGAGGCATACCGTTATCTCTTGGGCGCTGAATCACAACTAGTCATTTGACCCAGCAACAGTGTAGGATGGCTATTTTACGTGAATGTAGAGGCACTATCTCATGATTACCGTATCCACTAGCACACGTTCATACAAGTTCTGGACACCATATTCAGTACAGATGAGAGTTTGAAGGGCGACCGTGACTCACATGTCCTGATCGAATCTTCTAAACCGCATGTATCGGCGATATCGACTCACTATGCAGGCACCGTTCGGAACAACTTGTGAAACGAAAAGCACAAAAGCTATTCATTTAAATCACGAGTGTATGTAACTTTCGTAGCTCTCAGCATATGCATTGCTGTAAGCGAAACAAATATGGATCGAATTTGAGACGCGGGTCCTGTGAGCACTGGGGAGTATTTGCTTATACGTATAGGATCGTCCCATATAATCATTGCAGTGATGGCCGAGTGCGGCGAAACCATCGATAATCAGGAGATGCGATGTTGGGAGCAGAAGCAGACGTCAATACAAGACGAAAATGGAGAAGCAAAACGAACTGCTTTGTTCTGAGGCCCTCTTCCGAGTCCAGCAGTCTCCACTAAGCTCCGTTTCGTGCGAAATTCAATCTGCGATTCTTGTAGGCTCGAGTGTCATCACTTTCGAAACTTGGGGTCGAGATCCTGTACTGTAGGCGCATATAACGGGAGAAAAATGCCGTGAGCTCATCATGGTTGGGGTTAGAGTCAAAACCAGACCATGTGTCAGCAGAGTCGACCTGTCCAAATCCAGCAATCACCGCCTAACAAGACGCGTAGTGTCAAGTGTGACAACTCAGCGACTGAGAGCTATAGAAGAGGGACTTGCACGGCAAATTGCGAAAAATTCGCAAAATTGTCGGTTCTTTTAGGTTTGGCGCAACAATTAAACGGATACCAATTTGTTAATTGTCGTCTCGGAGGTATACTTTCTCTCTATTTGGGACGAGGAAAAAGTTGCTCAATTGAAATGCAGCACCGGCATCATCCGGATAGAAAAGCTTCTACCATCAAGCTTGTTATTTGACCACCAACCTTCAGATGATTTCCTTCGTTATCCGTCGAGTTGACGGTATTCATGTACAGCGCTTGCCTGCTTGGCGCCGACAGTCGATAATTCGATTTCCTTTCGGGTGTCCGCCTAGGATTCGCTGCGCAAGAAGCCGGCGTTCAACTTGAAAGAAAACGTCCGCCTCACGCCAATCTAGACTAATACCTGACGGGAAACCCGACACTCGCACCAAAAAGATTTCTTTGTGAGTTTCCATTTCTCACCGTAAATCTTGAAGACTCTACAAGTTGCCATGACAGCGCGGAAGCGGGCCATGCGCCCTGTCACCGAGACCTCAAACCTGACATGTTTTCGGCGCTTCTTGTCAGGCCAGCGCCAGACTCGTGTCTAAATTGACCCTGCTCTTTCATCAGGGAGATCAAAATTCCTTCCAGGACGTCGGTTATTGTGTGGATTGTTGCGTTCCTTCTGGCAACCAAAAGGGCGGGATGGTCACCAGTACCTGCACGTGTTGGAGAGATAGTATTCTTCGGACCGGATATTGACGCAGTTGGCTGGCATTTACTGTCTATTGGTTGACTTGGGAGCTCCCAGGCGGCCAGGGCGTGTCAAAGCAAATGTAATGTCGCCGCATCCTCGGATTGGTCTCGGGTCGGCGACAAGGTCGAAGTACAGGGAAGATACACAAACTCCACACTTTCCAGTCCGCGACGGTATTCCAAGTCACGACTTTGCTGCATATGGTCTTCATTAAGACAATAACCGGCAGGATCAGTACCGTTCTGCATTTCACCGTCCAACTTGCATTTTTCAAGGATTTCCAATTGTCTGGGGGTGGTACGTGAGAGATATGAAGGACGCCGCTGAGAAAACTAACGGACGCTTTATAAAACTTTCTTGCCAGAGGAAAGTTCACCGGGATTGCGTACTCGTACTCGGTATTCAACAAAATGTATGTAAGGTGGACATCAAACCGCACAGGGCAAATGTCCGCCGCCTCCTGTACCGCTTCCGGCCATCATCCGCCTCCTGCCTCCTGTCGCCTCGCAAATTTGCAATCTGTTACGTGATGGCTGACCCTGGTGCATAATATTCTTCGTCTCCATTTCACTTGGCCCAACCCACCACCACCCATCCACGAACCTTCAATACCCTCTCTCCCTCCTTCCCACCATGGTCTTCACTCCCCCCAGTAGCTTCGTCATTCGCTCCAGAGAATTTGGCAACGGCCAAGAATACGACCTCCAATCTGATTCGAATATCATGCCAGATCACTACGTGAAGCGCCTGTGGAGGACGCGCTCTCTTCCCGGTCCCGAAGGTCGAACAGTAAGTCACCTCCTGCCTTCATCGCTGAATCAATTTTTTAAAGAACAATCTGTGTAGGTCCAATTCATTAACAAAGACTCTGTAGACCGGGCTATCCTGTACACCGTCACAGAACGTGGGAGCGCGCTGCTAGTCAGGAATGGTCCCGCTTCCAAGGGTGCAGAAGAGGTCGCCCGGGTCCTCTGGGAATCTGGCCGGAACGTCGACAAGAGCAGGTCCGCCCCTTCCCCACTCCCCGTCCTTGCCCGCTCTAACTAACCCCCCACATAGAATGTCCATCGGCACCAAGTCAGGCATGTTCAAAGAGATGCTCAAAAAGGGCGGGTCATTGTACGTTACCCCATCATTCTCTTATTGTCCTCAGCACTCACTCCCACACTCTAACAGTGCATCAGCGTAAGTCGTTCCCACCCAAACCCAAAATCAAACTTAAACATCACTACCCTCACTTAGGACCCCAAGCCGTATCTTCACAGGCCCCGATGGGCTAGAGTACAAATGGAAAGTCGTCCTCGAGGGCTCCAATCCCGTATTCCCAGATTCTTCCTTCCGCGTGCTCTACTGCAAAGACTCCAAGCACCCCATCGCCACAACAGCACGCTTCGTCCAGCGGGACGGAGAGTACAACGTAAGTGGCGTGCATGCATGCACGAGCCCTCATTCCTGATCTTTTTTCCATTCTTCGTTCCTTTAGGACGAGACGTACCCTATCTACATAGCAGAGCGCGGTCTATGGATGGAATCATGGATCGTCGCTACAACAGCCATCCTTGAAGGATGGGACAAGCTACGGTCTTGAAAATGGTTCACCCCACCACTATGCTGTCTTCACACTCTTTTGATTTCCCTGTTATTGTACTATAGTTTTGAATTATTCTAGCATACTGTATAATCACCCCCATTCAACCCACCGTTTCTTCTCTTTCATAATGGGTTGCCCGCATTCGTTTCTGCCATACATGTATCTCCATTTATCTTTTTGCTTCAAAGCAATCATTTTAATACTTGTCAATGACATGTGCAAACGTCAAAAAATCATGACTATCACTGGTATACACAATTGGTGTTCAACATATTGATCCGCCAAATCTACGTCTTTGAAATCCGACAGGTAACGGTAAGGTATCCAAAAAGAAAACCGTTCGTCCAATCTGTTATCGGTATAACTTCCACGATCTACGCATAGATCTTCTTCCCCAACAGTTCGCTCAACTTTCCAGCAGCGACACCCTTTCCTAATCCCTCCTCACCCTGTACCCTTGACTTGCCTACAGATTCGCTCCGCTGGCTGTGCGAAAGCCGACTCCCATGCCCATGCAGTACATGACTCCCCTTTCCACCAAGGACCAGCGAGAACCTCTGCGTCCTCGTCGACTTTTGCACTTGCGCCAACTTACTCCCCCCACCAGCTCCAACCATCATCCTCGTTGTGACACTAGTCGTCTGCAACGCAACAGCAGGTAAGGAAAACCTCTTATTCCTCCTCGCTGTATCCTCCCTCCTGATCTCAGGCTCCTCCGTCAATTTCACCGTGTGCCTCTTGCTCGACGCAAACGACTCCGTATCGAGCGAATCCTCCTCAGTCGTGCCTTCCTCCTCCACAGGAGACGTCAAGTCAAACCGCGAATGATCGTGACCCTGAAAGTCCTCTAAGAGCTGATGGTAACTTCGCGGCCGTGAAGCGGGTGACTTGACGCAAACACAGTCGCGGGACAATTCATCGTCGTCGATGGTCGTAGTAGTGCAGCCCCGCTTAGGAGTGTCCCACTGAATGGCCATCAGTGCGTCAGGCGTCGAGCTTAAAGGAAGTGACGGCATAGAGAGCCAAGATGGAAAGTTCGTAAGGGAAGTTATCGTGTTATTGCTGGCTTCGGGCGGTACGTGGTTATTCTCTTCTTCTCCCGGCGGATCGAGAAGCGGGAACACAGTTTCGTAGCATGCGCTGCAGGCTCGAGCAGGTTTGCTCGCGTCTTCTTTGGAATTAGGATCCGTTATGAAGAATGTCTGTTGAAATATATGAGCAAACCAAAAACTGCGCCTGCAAACAACTCACTCTTTCTGAACATGTAGCACAAACGCATCGCCCACATATCCTGCAATGATGTCTCCGTCGCCTCCATCCAAAAGTTCTACCACATCGCATACACCCCTCCGCTTTCTCATCTGGTATCCAGATAGCCGGAACCCAATGCTCCACCCACCCTCTTCGTTCCTTCACGTTCTTCTTCTTACCCTTACCCGGAGACTTAGAAAGATGGTCCGAAGGGGCAAACGGCAGTGCTTGCAACGACAGCCGTATATGGTTTGTCGAAGATGACGACGTAAGTGTCGAATTCGGATTCGTGAGATTCAAGGACATCAAAAGCTGCGCCTTGGCCTGTCTTATCGTCGAGCACCACTCATTTCGTTCATGCTCTGTATCCGCATATAGCACAAAGCTTCCCTCGGGGCTCAGAACTTCAAACCTCCTCTCCTCCCCTGCCTCCCGAGGAGACGTAAACACCACCTCGAGGTCTACCAAACCCGCTCGGGACTTGTACACCCACCTCTCATCCCCACTACTCGCTTGCCGCCGGGCGCCGCTCCCAGGGAACTGTGATTTTCTCGTCGGTGGTGGAATTACACTACGACTCTTCATCGGAGAACCAGTTATACGGGATCGAGGTAGCTCTGCCTCACTCTTGCTCCTTGTTCGTGGTAGTAATGGAGAGGCGGGTTCTTGTGGCGCCCAACCGGGAATCCCCCAGTCAGTCTTTATCCATCCACGTTCCGAGTCCTCGCTCGCGAGCCATATGAGACAGTCGGAGAATAGAAGGAATTCACGTTCGCGTGGCGGCTCGCTCCGTTCAATTTGGAGGAGACTGCCGCGTTTCAGGAGCGTGCGACCGGGACTTATAAGTTGAAATGGAAGATTTGGAGTAGATTTCTGCAAGGCGAGTAGGGAGAGAGTTTGTGCATGAGTGTGGAGGGAAGAATTGAGAGATTGGGTTACTAGGACAATTGAATGTGAGTAAAAGTGAATCCGGAATAATGCAAAAACGACATACTTTTGGAAACAAGGGTATGGACTGCCGTCAGTTGAGCGTGTTCGGGATCATCTGGAGCCGTGCGTTCAATCAAATCCTTCAAAAGAAGAAGATATCGCGGGCAGCGTTGAACTATCGTCAAGAGCCAATCCCGTAACTTTAGCCTACCACAACGAGGATCCGACTCTTGCACAGCTAGAAAAGCTGCAAAAGTGGTGCTGTAACGAGGATTGGGACTATTTGCTGAAGGAGGGGATATGAGATTCAAGATAGAGGAAATGGTGGTCGGAAACGCAGTAACGAATGGGGTGTATAGGGATAAATAGGGAAAGTGGGAGAGTAGGATCGGGGAAAGCGGCTGGTTAGCGGAGAGGGGGAGTGAGGAGGTAGAGGCTGTCTCCGAGCTTGGAAAAAGATGGGATGTTAGCGCAGAGAAAAACGACCTATGAAAGTTCCAAATATCGATGAAATTTGAAAACACAGCAGTCAGTCCGGACCGGTCGAGCAGTGGCTGAGAAGTCTCGAGAGATGTGATGATGGGAGTAAGGAAATGCTACGAATCTGTCAGGAATAGAAATAATGAGAGGTATTTTGCTACACACGGAATAGATTAGCTCGAGACCGTCGACGTAGGCGCGCACCGTCTCGTAGAACTCCTGGATGACCTTCCGTCGTTTCGACTCTAGGACGTCGTCAACGGGACGCAGACTCCGTCTGTTTCCCTTCCTTGGTCCGTCAGTAGATATTGGCCGTCCATTGGGCCTCTTCCCAGCGTTGACATTACGCATCATCGCAGGTATCGGCAGCGAGCCGTCCTCGGGTAACGAGTCGAACGACGCTACACTAACTACCGATTCTCTGTGGCCCAAAGTCGGTGCAGTTGGCAGCGATATGCGTCGAAAAGGGAGGTGTGTAGGGCGGGGGTGGGGCTGAGCCTTGACGGGCGATTCGGACAAGGGAAAGGCGACAGTCGAGGGCTGGTCTGCTTGGGTGAGAGCACCGCCCTATGTCTTGGGAGACAAAGCGTGACTTACCTGAATACATGAGCAATGTCTGGACTAGAGCGGGAAAGGAAATGAATGTGGTGGTATCGGTCAAGCTCTCCGTCGTCGACGTCAGTGGGTTACCCCTGAAAGCATTTCCCGTCCAAGAGCCTGATCGAGTGATGCTCCTTGCCTCCCAATTTGGAATTCTGCGCTAAAGTGGTTGGAGTTTGGCAGATGCCGGTCAAGTTGCCGATGTTCAGCGCTTATGCCGATCCGGCGGATTTGACGCGTTCTGTCAATCTCCTTTCCTTCAGGCGCAAATCTCTTTAGATTCGGTTCCCAAATTTACCTTCAACTTTTGGCTGCAACTTGAAGTCACGTCACGGAGACGTTTCTCATTTTATCATTTATGGTTTCGTGACGGTAAGTTCCCTTACTTTCCGTACGACGAGTCTCTCAACACTGTATATCTAGCTTTGTATTCCCTCCCCCCCGTCTTCGTGCAGGACTGTAAAACTTGCCTTGAAATCCAATATGCCTGACCTTGATGTTTCTTTTTGCAAGAATGGAAATGGGGCACTTATCACATCATCGTTAGGCACCAGATGATTGCTGTGCCTCCATCTTTTGCTTCCTGCATCCATCCTTATGCGTCTTGACCACATCTCCCAAGGCAATCATGTCCTCTGCTATACTGGCAGATATCCACCAAATTCCACCCGTTACCCGTGTCCTGTCGGGCTCGCTTCTAGGAATTTCACTGCTGTATATGCTTGAAATAGTCTCCTACAGTGCATTGGTCTACCATTTTCACACAGCACTACAGCATTATCAAGTAAGTGGTATGCAAAACAAGCAGATGCCCCCCCTGACTTTTCATTAGGTATGGCGGCTTTACACGAGCTTTTTCATCAGCAGTAAGGCCTATCTAGTGCTCAACTCTGAGGGCACCCATTTTATATCTTCATCATCATCTAGGATCAGATCTGTTCTTCCTATTTGAATTCATGATGCTCTAGTAAGCCACAGCGCCTATGTCCCTTCTCGCACTCATTTCATCTAGCTGCACTTCAAACCAACTAGAGGCTGGTTACGACTCCACAGATCTTGCATGGCAACTCCTCTTCGCCTGCATAACCATAATGGTGCTCTAAATTCCATTTCAGAACTCTTCGTTGTTAGTTGAACCTTAACCCAGGCCCTCAGTCATTTTCTCGCTGCTGCGGTATTCCTACACCCTCTAATGAACTGCATTGTCTATCTCTTATCAGCATGCACACCCCCAGGTGAGAGCCTATCACTCTATGGACTGATCAACCTCCCTGCCATGTACTTGCCCTATGCCATGCTGCTCATCGAGGTCCTGCTCGGCGGCCGGGAAGCCACCCTTTGAGCTCTCATCAGTATGGCTGTTGGGCATGTCTGGTGGAAACTTGTATGGGACAGCAAGAAAGACGCTGCTTGGACAAGGGCACCAAGCTGGTCAAAGAATATCACGTCGAAGGTGATGAATGGCTGTGGGAAGGTTGCAGATAGCATTGATACAGCTTTCCAGTGCTGCTGACACCAAAGTGGGTCTGGTGGTAATCATAATTGGGGATCTGGTCAGACGTTGGCAAATGCTTGAAGTCAGTCAGCTTTTAAGACACTTGTATCGCAATGGTAACATATGATTGGTTTTTTTTGTTTTTGTTTTTTGCACCCACATCATCCCCCTCTTGTCTAATTCATATCATGATGTATTTAAGATAACCCCATTATGAATCATTGTCCTCTAAGTGTTGGGAGTAGACATTGGCAGGGGCAAAAGACATGACCTGGATGGCTCGAACAAATGTATATTCGTGGACAACATGGATGTGGTGGTGGTACAAAGCCAAGAAAAGGTAGCGATCGGTATGAAAAAGTCAAATTAGAGTGAAACAAAAACGGCAGAGCCGTCAGCCCTGTGGCCATGAAACCATTTCCTCAACACTAAGGACATTTAAATATCCCTGCGAGAGCTTCCTAATAACTCAGAATTCATCGGCTTACCTATTCGCAGTCTTTCTGTGGCTGGCTGTTTTAACGCATCACTCGAAATACAATACTTACCTTTAACTTACCTTAACGTTCTTTATTGCAAGAAAAGAAACAGGCACTTGTCATGTTGTCGTTAGATACCAGATGATTGCTGCACCTCCATCTTTTTGCTTCCTGCATCCATCCTTGCATGTCTTGGCCACACCTTCAAAAGCAGTCATGTCCGCTATACTCATAGACATCCGCAAGATTCCACCCATTACCTGTGTCCTGTCAGGCTCGCCCAGTCTGGCAATTTCATTGCTGTATATGCTTGGAATAGTCGCCTACAGTACATTGGTCTACCATTTTCACACAGCACTACAACATTACCAAGTGAGTGGTATGCAAACAAGCCGAAGCCCTGCCTGACTTTTCTTTAGGTGTGGCAGTTTTAAATGAGCTTTTTTGTCAGCAGTAAGGCCCATCTATTCTCACTTAACTCTGAGGGCACCTGTTGATGAGGTGGTCAGATGGTTTAGTGATCTCCAAACGTAAACTGGTGAATAGTTGTCAGATACTTCTGGAATATCACAGTGCAAAGAACCAAAATGGAAATAGCGGTGTCTCAGCTTTGTGTCGGTATTACAGAACAACTAGTTTTGTTTGTAAGCCACTCCTTGGGTGTGTTGTTTGTTTGTGCATGAGCTTTCTGAGTACCTCCATACTCGTGTCGATTCCACCGACAAAACACTGTACGTATTCAGTACTGGACAAATCAGGCTGTCCTACATTGACTGGCTTGTCGTCTTTGGTTGGGGACTTCTCTCTAGTCTCGTGAGAAGTTACTACAGATTCCGACGCTCTGAGTTGCCTTTGGTCTCTGTTATCTGGTCTGGTGTGTGCCGTAAAGCTGGGAAACTGGATGGGAAAGGAACTGGAATGTGTAAAACTTCTGTTGGTATTATGTCGGTATTAAATGAGCTCCTAATCATCTCGGTATGGGTCTGTGTCAATGTTTCTGTGGCTATGGCAGTGCAATAGCAGGTCTTGTCTTTATTTCTGGTCTCCTCAGCTTTATTTGTTTATGTCTCGGCTTTGTCTGTGACGATTCTGTTTGTCCTAATTCCTATAAACTGTCAATCTCTGTCAAACTATACTTTGTTTCCTTTGTCTGGTCCTATCTCTTGTCAAATCAATTCCTATAACTGGTCAATACTATTTCCTGCGAAGCTCACAATAGAGCTGCCCTATATCTGTCAATCTGTCAATATTAAATCTGTTCAAAACCTATCCTTGCAACGCTCGCAATAGAGCTGCCCTATAACTATCCAATACTATTCATCTGCTCTTGATGCCCAAACGGGTTCACTAATGTCTTGTGAAAATGAAAACTGTTAAAACTAATCTGATCTTGTGAAATTGAAGCTAATTCTTTCCTATAAAACTAAAAGAGGTGAGTACTGCACAGTTATCACTTACTAACACTGAGCAAATGCCAGTAATGAAGTAAAACAATGACTGAGTCAAGGTTTTAAGTCGATGGATGGTGGTGAAGCGTCTCGGCTTTAACTATGTCAAGCTCGGCTTTGTGGCGAACGAAATCGCTATTAAATGTGTACTATCGGTATTGTCGAAGCTGGGTGAGTTACTGAGGTAAATGAGTCGATATGTGTACATGGGGGAACAGAATAGAGGAAGTAACTAGTGTACAGTATGAAATTACCGTGTTTATATAGTAAGATATAAATAAAATGGCATCCTTGTGGTATATCTGAAGGGCTATGCATTAGCATATGTGTTTCTGACCTTCTGACTATACAGCAGGTCTTGTGTGTTGTCTTATTTGTGTCTGCGCCTTTGATTTTCGTAGTTCCGGCATTAGACTATGCCTTATTCATAGTGTTGGAGTTGAGAATACTCATCGGAAATGACTGAGTACCACCAAAGTATCGTGTGC
Source organism: Armillaria sp. CMW 4456 (assembly GCA_028551335.1). Classification (NCBI taxonomy): domain Eukaryota; kingdom Fungi; phylum Basidiomycota; class Agaricomycetes; order Agaricales; family Physalacriaceae; genus Armillaria; species Armillaria sp. CMW 4456. The sequence continues at coordinate 97,712 of JANDKJ010000566.1, read as the reverse complement.
GTCGATGTCTCGTGGTTATACAGCAATAACCAATTAATTCCGAAGTTGCCAAAGGGTGTTCATGCTGCAGAAATCGTCAAATTGCTGTGATGAAGCCCCTATGATCGCCGGATCAATGTCAAGAAGCTCTGCTCGCATGGCTGCACCTGTGTGCTTTGATGCGGCAATGCCGGAGATGTTGGCAATGTGCTCTAGGTCCTATTGTGGTAATGGCGGTGCTAAATCCATGGCTCTAGGTCAAAATTGGAGTTGTCGGGGTATTGCTGAGGTATTGGTGTCGGGAAAGCGTCGGAAAAGCCCTATAAAGTATATATGGGCTTGTGTGGAATCATTGGTTTGCTGAAAGTCCGCTAAAGGGATAAATCCGTGAAATTGGAGTGTACAGAGCCCTGAGGCTCATCACTGTTTAATGTGTTCATCACCTAGGATCAGATTTGTTCTTCCTATTTGAATTCATGATGCTCTAGTAAGCCGCAGCACCTATGTCCCTTCTCACACTCATCTCATCCAGCCACACTTCAAACCAACTGAAGGCCAGTTACAACTCTGCAGATCTTGCATGGCAACTCCTCTTCACCTGCATAACCATAATGGTGCTCTAAATTCCATCCCAGAACTTTCTGTCGTCGGCTGAACCTCAATCCAGGCCCTCAGTCATTTTCTCACCACTGCAGTGTTCCTACACCCTATAATGAACTGCATCATATACCTCTTATCAGCATGCACACCCACAGGCAGAAGCCTGTCACTATATGGACTGATCACCCTCCCAGCAGTGTTCTTACCCTATGCCATGCTGCTCATCAAGGTCCTCATTGATGAACAGGATGCTGCTCTTCTTGCTCTCATCGGTGTGGCTGTCAGGCATATCTGGTGGAAACTTGTCTAGGACATTGAGAAAGGTGCCACCTGGACTAAGGTGCCAAGCTCAAAGAATTTCGCATCAAAAATGATGAATGGCTGTGGGAAAGTTGCAGATGGTATTGACACAGCTTTCCAGTGCTGTCAGTGCTGAAGCAGGTCTAGTGGTAATCACAGTTAGGGATCAGGTCAGAGGTTGGTGAATGCTTGAAGTCAGTCGGCTTTTAGAACACTTGTATCTCAATGGTAAAGTGTGATCGTTTTTTTTTTCACACCCGCATCATCTCTCTCCATCCTGTGATGTATTTAGGATAACTCCATTATGAATTGTTGTCATTGAAAGACATTTAACTTATATCCCTGCAGGAGTTCCTTAATAACTCAGAAGTTGCTGGCTTACCTACCAGCAATCTTTCTGTACTTGTGTGGTGGCAGGCTATTTTGGCATATCACTCACCCCTAAGTCAGGCATGGAATTGTACAAAGTCCCTGCAACATCTTTCCACGTTGGTTAGTCAAACTGGATATTCAGCCTAGTTGAGGTGTATGGAGGTTTACCCTCTACTTCCTAGCTACAACTTGAGGGATGAATCTTGTTCTTGTAGATTCCTGAATCTCAGAAGTCACTTCTATGATAATGAATTATGTCCATGGTCAAGTTTGTGCCACAATCATCCAGCTGATGGTTGGGTTCTGCATCTATTAATGGCAGGACATCATGGATGTTCCACATAATACTTGCGTGGATTGAGAGTGTCGCCTAGTAATTGTGTAGCTAAGGTGTATTCTCAGGCTCATCGATATAAGATCCATGGTCTCATTCTACAGCCAGCTTTGAGGATCTCCGTCTGCAAGCTAACCCCCCATGGATTCCAGAACTTAAATTGGACAAACACTATTGGATGTTTTTACATGGTCCTTGATAAGCTCAAAGCCATAGGTGCACTTCTACATGTGGAGGCACTCTGGCCTTTAGCTGAAGGTCCATGTAAGTATATATAATTTTTAGGGTATCAGTGACGAGAATGAGGCTGGCAAACCTTAATCCCTGTGAGAGACCATTATGCCTCATGCTAATTCAAGCACTACAAAAGTATTAGTACAGATCTGTAGTGCCAGTAGCTGCGTCAACGAGACGGAACACTAAGTACCAAATGCATTCACATGAGGAGGGTGGGTCTATAAATAGATTAAGGGGCTGGATTTCTTGAGGGCCCAAACAAACTGCGCAAAACCGTGCGACCGGCCGCCCCAAAAGTATGACCAATCCCCGCCGTATACACCAAAAATCGAGGAAAAAAGTAGATTATTCCACCAAGCTAGCGTATCTTCCGTTAGTTCAGTTTTTCCGTCATACAGACCGTCATTTCATTCCACCATGATGAAATTGATGACGATTTCCATCCAAAAAAGGAAATTTTGCAGGGAAGAATCTCAGAGTGGGAATTGCCGATAGGTCCCATGAAGTATCCATCACCAAAATCGGGCTGGCTTTCTCTGCTCTTGCACCACGTCCTCCACCAACACCGGCTTATGTGGACCTCTGATTCTTCCATCTTACCGACGAAAGCACCCTCAACAACGGATTCCTGGCGAAGTCGCTCCCACAATCTTCTAACGAAGCGATATGCACGCGTGCTCATAGCAGGGCTCGCTTCTCTTTCCATACTCTTCTTTCTCTTCCGGGTGGAGAGGCCAGAGAAATCAGCCTCATATTTCCCGTTACCGCTGCCGTTTGACTCGGATTTGCCGCCTCTGTACGAACAGTATCACGAGTATGAGCGACGGTTACCACAGCACGACGCATCACTGCCGCCGCCGGAGGGGAAGCATGCGAAGTATCTATTTTTTGGGAACCACGCCCATGGTGCGTAGCTGAGACGTGTGTTGTAGTGTCGTACTGACTCTCCGCAGCATCAGGATGGGGCAATATAATGCAGGAGCTGCTACTGAACGCGCTTCTCGCATACTCGACGAAAAGAGCGTACGTGATGGCATCATTAAATTTCTGTAGATTCTTAGTCTTTATGCAGCTTTGTGTTCGATAACTATACCTGGTCGCGGGAGCCTTCTGACTATGCAGAGTTTAATGGAAATATCATTCCGTCCCGAATACCGTTGTCTGCTATAATATCAGGTAAGTACTTGTTGAGATTTATGACCCACCCGCTTACCGGTCCACCCGCAAAGGCCCTATAATAGGCGCTCCATTTGGTCCCGACAGTGACGTGCCGCGTGCGGTATCACTAGAGTTCTTTCGAGAACAGTGTCCTGAACCTCTCGTGCTAACGACGAATGCGGTCAAGGATAGACTGGGAAATACGGAAGCGTCAGATATCCTGCAGACGTGGATAAAGGAGATAAACGCCATACCAGATCGGTGTGTCGAGTTTGAGAGGGACACACCGCATGTCTTCGACGTCTGGTATGTATTATGTTTCTTTAATACTTTTTTTTAGTGCTGACTTTGTATACAGGTTATTCTCAGACACGCTTCTGCTCTCTATATTCCCATACATAAAAGACACACCGATCATTACGGACTTTGGGTGGTCCCCACTTATCCTATCTGCATACGACGCGAATCGCGAATTCTTTGAGGCCAACACTGCAAGGACACTACTCGGTTTTGTCATTCCGTCTTTCTTATCTCCAATGCCTCCTGCCACCGAACAGACGCCTCCTTACCCACCATTACCAGGTCTCATTGCTCTCCACATCCGCCGAGGCGACTTTAAGGAACACTGTACCAACCTCGCGGGTTGGAATACACATTATAACGGGCTCAACTCTTTCCCCGAGCTTCCAGACAGATTCGAACCGCCACAAGATGTAACAGACGAGCAGAAAGTATCTGTGTACCTTGAACATTGTTATCCCGATATTGAACAGATCGTCGAGAAAGTCAAGAGTGAGCGACAAGGGAGACAGCTTAATCGGGTATACATCATGTCGAACGGAGAACGTGGTTGGCTAAAAGAACTCAAGGCGGCTTTGAAAGAAGTAGGCGAATGGGACAGCATTACGACGAGCAGGGACATGACGTATACCCGGGAGCAAAAGTACGTCGCCCAGTCGCTTGACATGTATATCGGACAGCGGGCGGAAGTCTTCGTTGGTAATGGGGTACGTTTCGATTTTTTAAAAACCGTGCGGGCGTGTGGCGCTGATTTTTTCCATCAGTTCTCGAGTCTAACATCGAACGTGGTGACACTTCGCATGGCAAACAACGTAGATCCTCAAAATACACGCTTCTGGTGACTTGGCAGCCCGGTCGATCAACGTTTGATGAGGTGATTTTTTCTTGTGGGGCTTGCGGCTTCTGTATATCTGTTTTTATTAATTTATTTACGACGTTGACGAATAATACGAGGATACCCCTGCAGATAGAGGAACAAGCGTTGAATAGGGCTTGTAATACATGCGCGGAGTTTTGGTGTATGAGTGTATCAGCGGAGATAAAGGTTGAAGTTTGAAAGCGCTGCGCACAAGCCTGCATGCTCTTTCACACGGGAGGCACGAGGGGATTATATATATATACTTGGCATAATTGCAAAAGACATTGCGTCTAGTGGGGCTCCCTGCAGGGTAAGTGCAGCTGGGATGAAGGGAACTATGTAGCGCCGGAGCGGGATAGGGTGGACAATGTGACCAAGAGGATACGGATACTTTGATCCACTGGTAACAATGCGCCGTGGGAGGTCGGGTTTCAAGGAAAGTCTAAGGAAAACCAAGGAAAGCTGGGTTGACTGCGCAGTGATAATCAAATCCTGGGAAAGCCGAGGATTAGTGCGGCGGGCAGCGGGCAGCGGTCGGGATTGAGCTAATGGTTTTAGACTCTTCGTAACTAATAGGATTTAGAAGTTATTTGATTGCTTCCGTTGACTAAGAACTTGCCTTCTTTAGCGGCTGTGTGTTACCGAGTATACTCCTCCCGGTATGCCCCGGCCCTCAGGTTAGTATTCTATTCGTAAAATGTACATACCATCTTCCACCGGAAACCCATAATTTGCTTTTTTTTGCTCCGTGATCGTGATCGATAACTATTGTTCCTTCCGCTGGGTATGTACCCACGCGAACCAGCGGACTGCCAGGACAGTGCTACCCTGCGCTTTACATATGCATATGTATGCACTGCGATCTCCAAGGGTGCTTGGGTACTCGTGAGACGTGAGATAGTCTCAGCACCACGAGGCTTACTCCATATGCTTACTCCTAGATGGATACGAACAAGCCAGATATCACAGCAACGATAAATGGAGACGAGACACCGTGACGAACAGATTCGAAGCCAGCATCTGTGGTCGGTGAGAACTTGTCCGTGAGCCCCTCTCCCTGGGGATGGCTTTTTCCCAACGTTTGCAGGGAAGGGGGCGAGGCATTTGCTATACGAATGCGAGTCAGAGTGGCTCCGGCACTAGAACGCGAGTGGGTGCATGTAAATGAAAGACTGCTTCTCCCGTGCGCTCAAGCCTCAATGCAATGTGGGGGGCTGTTCGTTCTGACGAATGAAATGGTCCCATGCCATCAGTGTCTTCGCAATCCATTCACCGCCTCCTTGATAGTCGTGGGTACGAACTCTCTACTCCTCACGGTCGGAGAATCAGCGTCCCTTCCAAGTCTGAGAGAGTTCGAGTCGATCGAGAGTAGGCCGTCGACCTACCTATTGCTGTGCGCTATTCCACCGCGGTTTGTCCAAGGATTTCACGCTCTGTTCAACCTCCGATACCCGTACCAGTACTTGGCAATTGCTCGACGACTATTTTTGTGGATCATGATCGGACCGCGCCACCCTTTGGGTTTTTTTTTAGTGACCGTGGCCCGCTGCTTCCGACATTGACTTTACGAACCTGCTTTCGTGGCGTTCCCATGGACGCCTCAGTACCCTTCCTTCAATTATCACATAACCCCTTACACCCCCTGCTCAGTTGCGGTATCATGTACGCCCTGATCAACATTTCATTGTCGTCATATGGAGATTGCACCCACCGTGTCGCTCCCACAGCCAATATCAGAATATCAGAGCCTGCAACGAATCCCACAGAACACCGCCGTTCCACGTTCCAGGCGGGTTCGGTCGGTCGCGTATCTATGGAATCAGCGATGGACCTTCATCACGGAAATGAACAGGAAACTCCACACAAAGGAACACCCGTTCCGCTGAAAGCGTGGCGTCGAATGGAAGAAATTTCCCATACCTCGAGTGGGATTGTTTCTCACGAGTTACCCTCGTCTATCCTGCTTTTTCCCATCGGGTCCTTGGTTGCATATCGTGAAATTGGGTTGTCAACGGAGCTGGAAAGGTGCTTGTTTTGGCGCCGCGTGCCAATTGTTTCGCCCTCAGCGCCCCAACTGCTCTTCTTTTACGGATCCAGAACCGGTAGTACCGCGCTTCGTCCGTTCAGATGACACCAATTATGCTGGCAGCGAGGAAGACGCCCTCGAACGTGGCGGACGTCAGTCAAAGAACCACACCCAGGCAAGCTAATCGGAGGAAACTTGTATGTATATGTGAATTATAAGGTATACTATAAGCAAGAGAGTAGGTATAAGTGGCAGGACTATGAGCGCGATTGATGGTGGGAATACACGTGTGGGGATAGGTTCGATTATGATACAAAGAGAATCATTACTGTGATGCGCGGCGAAGAGATAAGAATATTCACGATCGTGGGTGCATGATGCGGCGAGGTGAGGGTGCACCGGGGAAAATGGCAATTGCGGAAGTCGAAAAAGTATGCGAAAGACCGGAACAGCAACCATCGGGGGCTGAAACAGGAAAACTAGATGCTGGGGATTATTCGAATGCGTACTGAACAGCGACCAAGCGCGTTTCGCTGGCCCCCTTGGCTTATCGTGGGTGCATGATGTGGCGAAGTGAGGGTGGAGGTCGAAACAAGAAAGCCAGATGCTGGGGGATCATTCAAATGCGTACTGAACGGTGACCAAGCACACTTCTCCGGTCCCTTGGCTTGTTGTGAGTGTATGCGGCGAGGTGAGGGTAGAGGTCGGAAAATTATGCAAGTCATCGGAGGCTGAAACAAGAGAATGGAGGCTGGGGATTATTCGAATGCATACTGGACCGCGACCGAGCACGCTTCGCTGGCTCCTTTGGCTTGGCCATGCCGCCGCAGACTCTGTTGAGTGTCGAAAAATGAATCACATGCGGCGCACGAGATGGCGCTCGTGCTCATTTCGCTGCGAGATGACGAACGCGACCGCTTGGATGTATGCGGTAGCTAATTGACACGCATATAAGCACCTATTTGACCAATTCTGAACAACTACCACTCACTGTATGCTCATTACTATACAACGCGGAATCCGATTTCCGTTTGAGCGGTGAAGAAAGAGGTGAATCTGTATGGGAATCTTCAATATGGAGATTGAGGACGTAAAGATAGGGAAACGTACCAGTCATCGCCGTGCGATAGTTGGTCGAGAAATTGGCTCTCCACGCCAGAATGCGTTTCATCCGGAGGGCTCCTGGGCTCCCGTTCCGCTCGTGTCCAGGCCCGCTCAGCTCGCGGCTCGATACGTCGTCTTCTTGATAGTCATCCGATGAGCAGTATGATGGTCCAACGGACTCCTCATCGCCATCGTCACATATGGACGAGCCCTCCGAGTCAGAGGTCGACGCATAGGCCGACGATGATGACGACGACGACGTATACCTTTCATCCTGGCGCGGTGGAGGCGGCCCCTCGACGAGCTGTATAATCTGCACGCTGTACTGTTGGCGGCAGTACACTGGCAGCAGGGCTTTGCTGCTCACGTCGTCAAGGACGGCGAGCTCGTTGTGGGAGGAAGAAGCAAGCATTGTGCGGGCAAAATCGAACATGATGTCAGCCCTCTGGGGGTTAGGTTTAAATCGAGGGGGGGCCAGCGTGCGCCACGCGACTTGGCGGATGGGCCATTTTGTACTCGACGGATTTGGGCCAGAAACAGATTTGCGGATTCGATCACGCTTGCAATTCCTTGCTGGATCAAAAGAAGATCGGGTCACAGATCTGTTTGGTTGTTTTTGAGATGCAACAGTTTTCAACTCCGCTTATCGGATGATTCGGATTCCTTTTCCACCAGACTCCTACCCTTTCCCAGCATCAAAGTGCGCGCATCGATTTTCTCATCCCAATTTAGACTCGCTACATGTATCCTTGCGCGGCTTCTTCTCAGACGCCGGGTGCAGCATTGTCATTGCAAAATGTCACTACAACTCCGGACAATCAAAATCGAGTATTTATTTGTCTCTCTAGCTCAAAAATCTGCGGAATAGGAGTATTAGGACTATTCATTCAATTGGCACAAAATGAATCTCCTGAAAATTATATAAAAATATTTTTTATAATTAAAAAATCACACCAAATTTTGGCCACACCAAATGTCCAATTATTTTTTAATACAAGTCGCTCCTTATCGGATCACATAAACGTCCAAAAGGGTACACACAATTTCACTCAGAAGGCCCCAAAACGTCGTGGGAAAACATTGGATGGGGGTTCGAACCTGACCTCAGATTTCTCAAACAAAATTCGCGCTGACCCGCAATCAAATCGGTTGAGTTTGACTGTCTGGAACATGTAAAGTAAAACGACGTTTCGAAAGCAATGTACCCATCATAGTAATAAACTCGACATCCCCGGATCCATTTCACCTCGCGATGGTCTCCATGGCTATCTCACCCCCTCCGTGAGAATCCGTTCATGGTCGCATTGGCGCTAGCCAAGCCTCGGCTGCCTCGAATTGGTCAATCAACTCCCTTAGCACTGCGCCTTCCGAATGCAGTTGCCGCATCGCTGTCAACGCCTGTCCCATGGAATAATCAGCAATCGCCTCCCTATCACGGTCCAGAAAAATGACCCACCACATCCCAGAACCGGAATCCACGCTCAACCTCCAACTTGGGATCTTTCACCCCCGGGAAGGTCTCCTCGCAGATTTCCAGTGCAAGCATCTTCGCCTCCTTGACGCCCTCAGCCTGCGGGTTACGCACCCTCGTGCCGTTGTTGATATGTGTGAGAGCGTCTAGGTATACCTTGGCAAGAACTCCGAATCCGGTGTTCACCTCCGTCTGGAACGGCAGAGATAGCGTGATATCCAGCAGATCATCTCGGGCGCGTCGAGCATCCGCACGGAGAAGCATATTCAGCGATGCTACCTCAAGGAGCGTCCGTAGGGCTCGCGTGAGAGAACGCACAAACGAATTGAATACAAGCAGCTCTCGTGATAGAGGGGCAGACCACGGCTGGGCCTAGACAAAACGCAGCGCGTCAAAACATGTATCAAAAGGTGTAATGTCACGTTGAGCCTTTACCTTAAAGTTCAACGGAACAATGCTCAGGACCCGCATCACCAGTAACATGCATGTCTTCTCATCATCTGGTGGCGCACACGCTTCAGGACAACACAACTGTGATAACAATCGACCGACCTGTGCCGAAACTTGGTCCCCCGCTGAATGCCCGGCTCGACCATAAGTGACCGTGCATTACACCCGCACGTACCAACTCCAAAAACAAGTACAACGGGTCCTGGAATTTGTCATTTACCTTGGCCTGTTTAATGGCGGTGTACATTGCGCGCGCCAAAGGTGAATGCATGTGCGTGTTGAGTAAGAACCTACGTTTCATAACTCGTGAGAAATGAAGATCCCAGTTAAAAATATTCTTACCCTCGTAATTCCAGGAATCGCCAGATTACGTTAGCCACAACCTCATCCTTTTTCTCAAGTGGGCCACTGGATGGGTTTGCCTTGGGCTTCGTACGCTGCGCGAATCGTTCCGTCGCTGTTGCACCCAAACACAGCGCGAAATCAATGGTAGAGGACTAGACACACAGGGAACAAAGCAGAAACAACCGCGCTTTAGCCAAGAATGGTCCAACTTTCTCTAGGATCATAAATGAAAACCTTACATTCTGTCGTCGCAGCTCTTCTTCCACGATCGCATACGGGACGTTCCACCCGGAGACACGGTCCGCCAGCTGGGCCGTCTGCTGAGAATTGTGCTGGACGGATTTTTGGTTGTTGGGTCCGGGCTGCTCAAACCAGAAGAAACCTTGGACTTTTCGGTTGGACCAAAAGGTGTTGGAGACATTGCTGATCAGTGCCAACGCGGTAGCACGAGGGCCGGTTTGTCCGTCGGTGATAACTTCCTTCACGAATCGTTTATACTCCGTCGTTTCGCCGTTATCTAGTGGTGGGCTTTCGATGATCTGTCCACTGGTCAGCCACACGAGCGCCTGGGGCCCAAGGAGTCCACGGGAGAGGTAAAAATAGATCTCGTCTGGGAGCCGATTTGTGAATATTTCATGGAGGTCCGCTGGGATGTCCGCTGCCGTGGGCTGGTGCGGTTGGGTGGAATGACCGTGGTTGGGAGGGGCGGTGATAGCGAGGGGAAGTGGTTGGACCGTCCCTTCAGAAGACAGAATCAACGAAAATTTGATCATGGACCGTGTGCGGGCGTAATGTTCGGGATATTGAATAGGCTTTACAACAGGATGGTCGACGAAGGCTTGTACGGCACCATGCCCAGTCTTGTAGTACTTGATCATATCGACGGTTGCTTTGAGTCCCTGCTCGTGGATGGTAGGTGGGAACGGCGCAGAGTGGTCGAAGCCTACGAGAATGCCGATATCGAGAAATTGTTCTTCGGTTACACCGAGATCCGTCATAATGGCTCGTTTGGAAACAAACGTGAACGTTGGCGTGGCCGAGAGCAAATCCAAGGATGTGATAACTTTGTCGACCCCTGGATACAGAAGCGTGTCGGTGGGACCATATATCGCGTGAATGTAGGATTTTGGATGGCGCTGGAGATAAATTAACTGAAAAATGTCGTTGACGCGGTTAGTCATTGTTGTACATAACATGGAAACTATGCTCATACCTGCGGCCAGGCCAGATACGGGGCTATGATGAACTCGACATTCCGATGCTTGAAGATTCGCAGCACCATTCTCCAGAGATCCCACTGTTGAAAACTACTCCGCCCAGCAAACAGCTTCGTCGCTTGGTCCTCAAGCCCGGCTTCATATTTTTCCCAGGCGTCGCGCCGGTCCTTGCAGGCTTCTGTGTTCTCCAAATGCTGCTGGGGCTTCCACTTTCTGTTGGGAACAAGCCCAGGAAACACGAAAACGGGCTTGATGTGCAGTTTTTCAAGGTTACGGAGGTCAGACTCGATGCGCAATGTGAGCGCTAGAGGGAGGCCACCAGTCGCTGCGAGGAGAGGCTCCCTCGACGGCGGGTTATCAGTGAGCTGCTGGAGGTAGTAAGACGCATCGATGCCTAGACGCGAGTCCGAAAGAGCGGCGAGTTGGAGTGTTGTCAATTGTTTTCGCTCAGGTAGGTATACTTCAGGAGAAAATATCAGTTCACACGACGTTCAGTTTGGGGAGAGGACACACCATCGAAATGCTTGATAGGCATTGGGGATATACTGTCTGGCTCGTTCTCGTCAGTGCAGACGAAAAAGGCGTGAGGCTCGTTGACGACGTCGACAACGACGGGGACAACAACGGAAACAATATTTCGACCACACCTTCCAGATTGCTTATGTAAGATGATTGACCAGGGTTAGGGTTGGTCGTCGTTGACCACAGCCTCCTTGAACGTCAGTGCCAAGTCAGTGCGGTGTTTTCAACAGTTTTTTTTTTCCAAGTTCGCAACAGTTCGCTCAATTATTCTCTGCAGATTGCTTGATGATCAGTTGGTACCACCGATCGCCTTCTTGCTGTCATGCCTCTCTTGGAACCCATCATGCCTCCATTAATGCGTCGAGTATCTTCCATCAAAAGATTGAACACTCCCACATGCATTCATCCATGGTCCATACTCTCACGTCTATCGGGAGCCTGGTTCTTCCCTCAGACATCCAACACGCCGTCATAGTCGTCAGACCTCGTGGGTATTGTACTGGCAGATGTTCTTATTGTGGTGAACTCGTCCATGAACTCGATGTGTGAAACCCGGCGTACTGAATGTCGACTGGCATGTTCTCAGCAGATGAATGATCTCAATGTGTATGCAGACCTTGCCTGAAAGCACGGTTTCATGCTAATAGATTTCATTCATAGAATACGACAGTGTGACCGCCGATGATCAGAGTTGGATGAACACTCATCCAGGCGATGGTCGCGGGTGCTCAGTGAGGACGTGGTGCTGATCCACCGTTCTTCACTCACCTTGGCAGCAGCTTACAAGCCATGCCATCGAGTCTAACCAGACTCCCAGCCATAGCGTTCCTTCCCCTCTCGGATCTCCCTCAATTATCTTGGACGTCTATTTCCATGCAGACTTATCACTGCCAATCTACTCCGCTGCCTCGCAAGATCGGACACAATACCTACCCAGGCGAAGATTAGGTGGAAACCCTAGAGCTTACCATACTTATGTGATAGTGACCTATGTGGCGTTTGCGTGTATCCGGCTCGATCTTGCCAAGGCACGCCCCTTTCCAGTACTAGTTCTCGATTTCCCACTAACAGGTGGATGGGGGGCCACAAAGACGGCCTACGTCGCCAATTTTCCGCCCGACAACCTTACCTACCGGAATCTCCGACTATCCCTCGTCCACAGATCCCGACGTCGATGCTACTTCCCCGCAAGGCCTAGCTGTCCCACATTGATCTTCCATGGTTCACGCGCGGTCGCAACTTTTAGACCCTTGAGCTTGGAGATCACATGTCCCGGGACGGAAAGGCAAGGCCAACGGTTATCACTGATCCGATAGCAAAGAGGTACTTTCGAGATTGTCGATGGGAAGTCCAACGATTTTGGGGCTGAGCAGGGCCTCCGCCCTGTACCTCATGATTTTTCTCCGCAGCAGAAAGGCTTGTCTGGGCCGTATGCTTTCAAGCTGTTAGCATGGTTGTTATACACTAGCGGACTATCGGCGGCCTGACGAAGTCTGCGGTTATTCTCATGCGAAAGTGCTGAAATTAAATGATGCATGATTCCGAAATGTCGACATCGTCATACTTTGTGAGTGATCATCTCCTGGGCTGGTTGATTGACCGCCATCCTTTCGAGTGTCACTAGTTACTGTCGTGGCCGGATGGGCGCTGACCACCAGGGGTCTATCATCAGTCGCACGGGGAGGCCAGGTCCATTCATCGTTTTACGATTGCACCAGCGCTTACCACCAGCACCACGATATCCCGCATCATCTCCCCAAAGGAGATACAAAGGGAAAAACCAAGTCCCATCGTTGAGCCCAGCGGCTCGCCGAGCATGCCTGGAAACCGCCTGAATCACTCGCCTCCCCGGCCCTGTTGATGATGAGTGAAATGATATGAGGGCACCAGGTTTATTGTACGTTTTGAGTTGCATGACGTTTTCTCACGACGGCATCCCTTAACACCAGAGACCAGGTATTGGGGTACTTTGCGAGTCGAGCGCGCGTACCAAGTCCGAGTAACCGTGGGAGGTGCCAAGAGTGCTGTAGCACTTTGGATATCAAAGTTGGGGAAGGCATGCATGGCGGCCCCCAGTTAAGTATTTGCTAGAAGGAAGGCGGGTCGGCATATCTCTTTCCATGTAGCACGAAGGGAGTTCGATCGGTAGGCAAATTGATGGGGCACCTCCATCGAGCAACAATGACCATTTGACACCAGGAATGCATGAGGTAAAAGGCATGCATTCATATGCGCAACTAGGTTGGCTGCGACGTCAGGGCTGTAAATACCCTTAAATACCCTAGTGCCGGTTATCTAAAAAGATGTCGGAACGTCCATGAAAGCCGGAGGAAAATCTTTTCCAAAGGATATATTATAAGCAAGTTCGCACGGAAGACTGGGCCGGTGCCTCCGCGCAGATTTGGATTCTAATTTCCGAGGATTGTTCGATCTGGAAGGACGTGGACACAGAGATGTGACGATAGGATAAGAGTGCTATTTGTATGACTGCACCCGACGAATGGAATTGCGATGTGAGCGATAACTACCAGATGACCTCTGGGAGGCTTTGCAATGCCGAGATCTCATTGCATAATGGGACGTACCTCCTCGTTAATGAATGCTGCTGGTCAACACGTCATTGTGACAATGAGCCTGCGATCCGATGATTGCCGATAAGATTCATACAGAACTTGCTTCGTATTCGCCGGAAAACCTGCGGAAAGAGAACCAGACAGGGTCTGGTCAGGTCTGGTAAGTATGTTTAGGATTAGCGAGTCAGAGAAAAAGAAATGAATTACGCTGACACTGGTATTGACACAGCCACTGATTACTTAGTAGGTGCGCCTGGCCAGCGTCCTGATATAGCTTGGTTTATCTGGCCCCATCTATCATACTTATCATGAACGAACGTTGCCATCCAGCAGGTCTAGATGCCTGGGTTCATCCCCACGGGGCATCGAAACGCTTCCCATGGAGCCTCAATGTGAGTCATCTGAGCAGCACACTCTTTTCGCCTCGATGCCCACGCCAAATATATGATCCCACCCAACTTGAATTCTTTGTTATTTCATCTCGAATGAGAAGTTTCCATTTCGTTTCTTCCGTTATAGATGTCCAACGGGTGCCGCACGCTGGAATAGCCTTCGGAAATGGTTCTTATCCCACCCCCGTGTGACCGTTGCGTTGCTAATATGCTCTGGTTCAGGCGATACCTTCATCGCCGAAGGAATGAAACAAGATCTGGCTGTTGTATCACTCTGTTCCATCAAGTGCCCATTATTCACTGGGTTTGCCGGCATTTCGCTAGTTTTTCACGATTCTGCTATGTATCTTCCCCCTGGCGGATTCACGCTTTTGTTGAGCTTTCCTGGTGCCTTTTCTTTACCTTTAGGGCCTGGTTTTTGACTGTGGATGTTACAGACAATGATGAATGATGTGTCAACGTTCCTGAACACCTAACGTGCTGTGTCTGCAGCGATGAGAACATGAAACCGATGCGTTCTCCTTAAGTGCATATTGACCAATCAGCATCAATTTTCAAGATATGTTCAAAGAAAACTCTGGGCACCCATGAAGCTATCGCGGCAGTGTGTAGCTCGATGTCGGGGGGAAAGTGATTGCCTGTCGCATGCCCTTATGTGAACTGCCATCGGCCCGAGACTTCCGACTCGGAGTTGGTCCCAGGCGACGATTTTTGTGCTTGTATCCTCCTCACGTATACACGTTATGTCTGCCTATGCTGTACTGCAACTTTAAGGTTCTTGACCTGGTTATTTGGTTCATGGTATCATACATTGTGATCTATTCCCGACTTTGGTCTGGTACTTGCACGACTGGATTGTTCTTCATGTTCAAGTTGACTATTTCCTGGTTCCTTGCTACGCAGCTCTTTCCTCCTGCCATGCTTGTTGGAACCGACTACTTCTCTGGCGGTTGGTGTATCTTGTCTTAATATTTGACATACTGACATAGCGTCAAGGCATATCTTACTTAGTGCTGAGTTGAACATCTGAATGTCAGTAGGTTCGGTCTGGTGTGCCTCCAGGGTGTGAGTGCCGTTGTGCTCCGGTATGAACTTGACAGGGCGAGACTAGCAAAGCAAAGTGACCCCTGGATGGTCGAACTCCATGAAAAGGGCCTCCATCGACATGAAGGACAAAAATCTTCATAGTACCTGAGATCATTATTCCCGTAGCAACGATAGAAATGCCGCAACAACTACCGTAACACCGGACTTGCGATCTGAGCCTGAGATAATGGCGTCCGTGGATACATGACTTTCTTGTTCCTGTGTTCATTCATTTAGATTTGAGCCAACAAGTGTAAGGACGACCCCAGTCGAGCTTGCTGCCTAGATATCATGCAGGAGAAATGGTCTGAAAAGATGTTCACATCGTATAAATGCGACTCGAACTTCAAAAATGTGTCTCAAGTCCCATGCAGCTGTGGCCGATTTTTCCATGCCCTAGTTCAGTCCGACACCATCGTCGCCGAAAGGCCTTTGGCAGATTGAATCTTGGTATTTCTTTGGGAACACGACAAGGTACTTTGTCAGACCGAGCCTACACCCGTTTGGGGAAAAGGGCGGGAGATACCTGGATCCCTGATTTGAATTAGACAAGGAACAGGTTCGCAATTCGCACGCTGCAGTCCATGCCATGAGGCTGCATGTTGAATTAAACACTGGTCACTGGTGCGCCGAGTCGATTCTAGGCGGTTGGATTTTGATTGCGTCCGGGTGTACTCAGGTCTGAATAATGCCAATTATACTACGGGCTAATATGACCCAAAGCTGGTAGACTACATGGACGTCCTTCCCGTCTTTTTTTTTAATCCGGGCGTTGTCTTGGCCTCTGAATGAATTAAAAATTACGATTTCACAAGGAGTGACCGGTGCTAAAGTGGGCTTTTTCTGGTCATGCGTGTCAGTTCTGAGCATGGTGACCGCAGAGTGGAACCCTACTCCGCAGGATTCTCCACATATTCGGATCTCAACAAGCTCTTAGCCCGTCGAAGGGTCTGAAATAGCAGTCTCAAGAATAGCTGTGGGGAACGGTGAGACCGCAACGGAGAAATTCATACAGTGCATGGACACCGCCATCCCGGACCGCCAGAATTAGAACGAGGAACAGGAGAGGCCGGAGCTCCTAAAACGGGCAAGGACGGGAGAGATCGGGATGACGCCCAATAGGATAGCAGAAGACCCAGTCACCTTGTCTCACTCCTGTGCCATCCAGACTCGCTGTCTCGTCCTCTGCTGCACCTGAAGAATCACCGCTGTCGTTGTTTTTCACTACCACCACCACCACCACCCACTACCACTATAGCAAATGTCGAGTCGCTGTAGACGAGGATGTCTCAAGTCGCCCATGGGGAGTCCAGGCCTGGATCACGGCCAGTCACGGAAGTGTGTGGCCTTTTGCGATGCTGGGAGCGAAGAGGTGCATATAGCGGATGAATGGGATAGGACGCCGTCGGAGCCAGCTCGTAACCTGTCTTACCAGTGAGTGGTCGTACGACATGTCGTGGACGACCAGCAAATACCGTTCACCGCCATGCCACCCGTTACCGGCGCTCTGTGCTAACATTTTACCAAGGGACATGCTTGAGCTCAAGGCCATCCAGCGGACACTGCCAAGAGCAAATCAATTGCCTGATATGTACACTGGCAAACCCGCGTCCCAGTTCTTGTCAAAAGTGCCAATAGGTCTTTTGCCTTTGCTTCCAACGAGCTCACCACCTCCACCTTCTGCATCTTCGGCATATACACGGCAGCAACCATCCGAGGACCGAAACTCGTATTTTCCCCCAACAAGTCCTCCAAATAATAATAATAACAAAGCCAAGAAATTCGCTTTTTTGCCATTACTAGAATCTCCGCCTTCGCCTCCTACCCCACCGCCTACTGCCAACACTGGCCATGCGCCATTTTTCCATGTACCGTCCCCGAATCGCAATAATGCATCATCGGCCCGAAAGGCCTCCAAGCTAGAAGCCGTCGGCTCGCCAGGGCTGCCCCCACCTTCCCCACTGCTTCTAGGCCCCCCTCACGCCACGAGTTCAAGAAGTTGCCCCAATCTGCTTGCTTCAGCGAAGCCTATGCGACGCCGGAATGTCATGTACATCAACGGCCAGGAAATCGACCTGGACGAAGAGGAAGAGCAGCAGCCCCCGCAGAAGACTGCTGCCGAAGAGACGATCCGCCCAGAATTAGTCACTTGTTCCTTTCGCTCCCGCCGCTCACGATCAATATCTGAGGCTCCGTTGCAGCAGAAGCCGTCGCCACCTATACCCATTGTAGCCCCCATACCCATATCGCAGAAAGTCCCGTCACCCTCGAGCTCGCCTATATCGCTATCACCCGTCAAGATTCACTCGTCCTCGCCTGTGCAATCGCGGTCGCCTGTTCGTTCTCCGCCTGCGACGAACACGTTCGCACCTATAAAGGTCGTTCGGGCGACGAGGGATAATACGAATCCAAGTAACCTTGTGTCACTCTCGTCGTCATGGCGTAGGTCTCCGAGCCCACGGACAAGCCCGGTACTGGTTCCTCTTGCTTGATGATCCGTGTAGTTTAGAAAGTGACTCTTTTCATCACTTTACGATTATGTATTGTCCAGTGCTTTTCACCACCTGCTATCATATCTTGTACATATCATAGACTATGACATATACGTGTGTTCTTGTTTGTTTCCTTGGGACGGGATCTAAGGTCTGCTCAGCGCGCTTACGGGTATACCGGTCGTTGCGGCCATATAGTATGGGCGGTCATTGCCGTATCCGGCCTGTCTTTTTTGATTACGGCTTTGATTTTCATGTTGATTGACACCGGGCTAGACTTTTTACGGCTTAGCGCTCTCTCAGGCTTGAACTCTGATGTTGACATACCTCTTGGTGTCGAGCTAGAGCGATGGTGAGAAAAGCCGGAGAGTTTGTTCATAAATGTGGAGATGGGATACTCACGAAGAGAACGGATGTCGACGGCAGGTTGCATGTATTCTCTTTTTTCAGGCATCGCCTGACCTGGGAGTCGGGTTCAATAGAGTACTGATTGATATCTACGAACAAGTACCCGATGCCAACGGGAACTTGAACTCTCTTTCTCAGAGTTCCGAGAAAAATCTTTTCTTGATCCCAAAAGATGGGAGCTTCAACTGAGCCTGTTGGACTGTATGGGGCCTCTACCGGCCGGGTTCTAATTTGCTCGGGCATCTGGGCACGGGGGATTCTTTTCTGTCTACTTGGGGCTTCGTTTTTTGGGGTGATACGTATTACGGAGGGGTTTGCGTGGCTGGTACGTCGTGTGGGGACGCTGCATTCAGCGGACTCGTGCGGAAGCTTGGAAGAGAATGTGGTGCTTCAAGTTAATAATCTTTCAGCTATCTTCCGTGGCGGTAATGAGGTTCGAAGGCTACGCGGTCTTCTGACCTTGAGTTCATTGCTTGAGAAAGGTGAAACGACTGTATTGGAAGAGTTGTAAATGAGAGTAAGTAATATAGTAGCG
The DNA here is from genome assembly GCA_028551335.1 of Armillaria sp. CMW 4456. Taxonomy (NCBI): domain Eukaryota; kingdom Fungi; phylum Basidiomycota; class Agaricomycetes; order Agaricales; family Physalacriaceae; genus Armillaria; species Armillaria sp. CMW 4456. The sequence continues at coordinate 78,952 of JANDKJ010000566.1, read as the reverse complement.
AGCATCGTATATGGATATACATACCTCGGTCGGGCCCGACTGAGGTACTAGGGTATGTACGACTGGACTATATGATTCAGTAACGACAGGTGTAGAATAGGTAAAGTGAAACGACTGTATATAATAAAAAAGGAAGTGAGCGAACAAAGGTGGGTATACATACGGCCGTCGTATATCCTCCAACAGATATCGTTGTCGAGCCGATGCGTAGATGCAGATGCCTAATCACGAACGGCCTGATAATAGAGAAGTGTGATAGAAGAATTCGTCATGCCGTGAAATCCTCTTTTCAGCACCGCCCTCCTCAAGTTCGTCTGTTTGTATTGACTGGATTTCCGAGTCTGGGTCGTTGTCGCCCATTGAATACTCTTCCTGTGGAAAAGCTTCAAAGCGAAGCGGCGATACGAGGCCTCCCTGCCAGGAATCGTCGGGACGAGCGCAGCCAGCCGCTACGCGTCCTGCCAGTAGAGTAGGAGCGACACCCTACATGCGGTTTTAGGGCTATACATACTATTGAAGAAAGTGAGTAAATCTGGGCATACAGTTGTGATCGTTGCCAACACGTCAAAATAATCGCTCGCGATGTTATTTCTAGCTTCTAGCGCAACGAATACGATCAGGGCCGCGGAGTGGATGGCGCAAGACTCGACAAAGATTTCAATAACATGACGATAATCTCCAAGCCCGCCGTTGTTTCTCCGTATAACGGTTAGAACACGAATAAGGATGAGGACTGTGCACCATAAGGTCGTCGCAATGATGCAGGATATGTAGGCCACCAGAAAGTATGACTCTGCAAGTTCGAAGGCAGCCCCTGTGATAATTTCCAGAATTTTGCAAACTATGCCAATTGACCGGCTATCAGTAGGTATATGAAAGCGGATCACGGTCACCTCACCCAATCCCGCTACAAGACAAAGGGAGGGAAACAGAACTAAAGGCCAACGCCGTCCCCAGACTATCCAGCAGCGCCAAATCTAGAATTTGTACAACACAAAGTCGATGTCAAGTTTCGGTTGAAAGATTTGAACACACATACCATCGTGAAGTCTGCAATCACGGTGCTCATGGAAGCTGTGATGCCGATTCCTACGCTGGACATGGACATCCTACGAGCAATGTTCATGAAATCCGATCCCCTGTGAAAGAAAACAACGTGGCCGTGAAAAGTCTTTACTGCACCTCCGATAAACACATAACAGACAGACGCCAGATTCAAGAAAAAATTGACGGTAGTAGTAATGTAGAGGAGAATGATAAAGGCTACCATGCGTCGTCTGGCGGACCGACATTTGTTGTTTGCTGTGCGAGATGGGTTCTTGCGCACACGAAGGATATGACGAGAATGTGGCACTCACATATATTCCACAACGCAGCAGAAACGATGCCAGTATATATGCCTATGATGCATTAGCGACAATCGGTGAAGGAAGCACCACGCTTACCGTACAATAGAGTAAGTTCTATGGTTTCATTCAATTTATTATCGTAAATTTGATATGATAACTCTTGAAAGCTCTCTTGGTTTTCAAACACGAAAACATCTAGCACGTTGGCCTTCAAGGACATCTGAACGAAGGTATAGGGACGGGCGGAGTTGTTTACAGATACAGATACAGTCACATACCCCATTATATAGTAAGTTCATGGCTTATCAAAGGTCCATCAAAAAGCGGAACAAGAACCACTACCCCATACTCTGAATAGGCAATGTATTGCTTTTCATAAGAACCTCGCAACGAGGAATAACCTAGGAAACATAAGTTCAGTTGAACGCATCTACTCATTGTATTTCGTAGAACGCTCAGAAACCAGAACGAATGTCTGGTGCCTACTGGTTCCCCGAAGGGACGATTCCTGGCTTCATTCAGCAAGTGAGAATATGTAAGTAGGAGAGAGAAAATGGATAAAGTCAAACCTGCGGTAGGACTCTTGTGGTGATGACGGAACGCTGAGTTTGATCGGGGACACGTCATAATGTTCAAAGTTATGGACCATTTTCAAGTCTGAAGACAATCCAACTCGAGTCCGAGCCACTACTTGATGATCATGGATTATGCTTCAATCCCCCGCGGGTAGAATGATTCCTAAGAAAACATGTTAGCATCGCTTCGTATGCCATTGGCGCGCATTGTAGGATCCCGTAGAATATCCCTCTGGCTATGATGACTTACACCTTCTGATAAGCAATGTCCAACCATGTCCATTTGGATGCTATGAGATATGTGGTTCTTGGCTGGCACGCATAGCGATATAAGTGAGTCCAATATCACGACGGACGAATGAAACTGATCTACTATCCAACGCGACGGTAGCCAAGAGCGGCAGCAAGAGCGACGAGTGTAAGCGTTTAACCTCAAGTCCATATCACGGCGCGGAGCAGAAGCAGAGAGACTGTGATGCTATTGATTCTTGGGTTAGAGTTCTGGCGAGTACTTGTTCCAATCAAAGTCACTGCCAGGGTAATGGCTGCAACCCGTTCAGATCGTAAGCGGCTGAATTCCATGGGACTAGCGTCGCTGTACTGCGAAGTGAAAATACCTTTGATGAGGTTTTTTCTGTACTTCTATGGTTCGGCGTCGGCGCTCCGCTTCGGGTTTCATAGTTACGTCCACACAGAACGAAGTGTAGGGTAGTGCTGAATTGTTCGAATCTACCCAAGCATAAGAGGCGGGAAAATGTCGAAACAAATTCCTCGCGCGGTGACTGTTCGATGTCGATGTTGGAGAAAGGATCTGGCCAAAAATGGATATCACCCTCGAGCGCTTGCTGCTCGTCCGTACCCGCTGCAAGGGCCCGCGGCACAGGAAAACGACATGGATGTACAGCCGAATTTCGAGCAAAATGGGCTTCCTTCAGGAGCGCAGTCGAGTTGCACAAATACCATGGTAGGCGTTTAGTCGAATTTCCACGTTACCCTCAATCAGGAGATAGAAAATGGTAGCCAAGGTTTCCTCAAGGGGATGCTGCTAGTGATTCTCGGGATAACGTCCAGCTTTCATTCGAGAGCATGTGAGTAGACTAGACGGACTCGAAGAGGTCGCAGCGACCGTGAGGTTTGAGCCCGAGAATTCGATGGACACCACGCATTCTGTTCAAAGTTGTATTTTCAAAAACGGAAGGGAATGCAACCTCGTCCTCGATCAATCGCCTCAGAATTGACCAATCTGATACTTTCAACAAAATAGACATGATGGCCCGGGAGGATTCTGAGGCAGTATCAGTATCAGAACTGGGACAGTCGCTATTGGCGCACTTATCGAGTCCAGCAACCGCCGAACCTTCGTGGTCGCGAAGCCCGCCAAAGTCGCCAATCATACGTGTTCATCCCGGTGGTCTTCATCATGTCCACTACGTAGCTCCCGGTTGGCACCGGCGACGAGATGATGGAGGCACTGATTTCCAGATGGACGAACAAGGTACAGGCGTAACCTTCGACACTGGTCCCGACGCTCGTCCAATTATAACATCCTTCAAGAAATCTCCAAAGAAATCGTCCCAAGGCGGTGTCCAACCTTGATATGCCCAAGTTCAAGGCGACCAGCAAACACTCCGAATTGGAGATGACCGTACGACGTCAAGGAAGGATCAAGCCAAATCAGGAAGCCTCCGATCACTCTTGTTCCCGTACACCATGGCCCGCGGTGTCTTCATCGTGATTGAAGGCCTCGACAGATCTGGAAAAACGACACAGACAGCGGCGCTTCAAGAAAAGTTGGTGGCCTCCGGGAACCCGGTGGAATTGCACAAATTTCCTGGTATGTACTCAGTGTCGAATTTGGTGAGTCGTCGTAACGCTCCCCCCCAGACAGGTCTACCGCCATCGGCAAGATGATAGACGCATACCTTCAGTCCAAATCGGAGCTTGATGACCACGCGATTCATCTATTATTCTCGGCTAACCGATGGGAGCTTGCGTGAGGGTCCTTGCCTATAGCTGCGTGAGGACTGGGAGATGAATTGACCTAGGTCCACTATTGAAGGCCTTCTTAAATCGGGGACAACGGTTCTATGCGATCGATACGCGTTCTCTGGCATCGCGTTCAGCGCGTCAAAAGGCCTACCTTTTGAGTGGTGTAGATCTCCAGATATTGGATTACCGGCGCCCGACCTCGTTCTGTTCCTTGACATAACACCTGAAAAAGCGAGAGAGCGTGGTGGGTATGGTAATGAGCGGTATGAAAAAGAGGAAATGCAGCGGAAAGTACGAGAGCAGTACCAAAGAATCGAATCGGAGAACGTAGTTCACTGGACAACAATTGACGCTGGGAGAGAAAGAGAGCAGGTTGCTGCCGATATTTGGGCAAACGTAGAACCACTGCTGGGCAGTTTTAATCACACAATTGCTAAACTCTGGGTTTGAGACGCATATATATATATATGTCATTATACAGAGTTATCCAATGTTCCAGGTGGAAGAAAAATGAAGAATACAGCGAAACAAGAATGAGCGTGGCCTAGATTAATTAATCTTTGGAGGATATCTTAGAAACAATAACGGCGAGGGCAATAAGGATACCCCAGCGCCATTTCTGCCAGAACAACTGAGTCCACCCACACGCCCATCCAGCAGTATTTGCAACTTCATCGGCTTTACCTATTGAGCCGCGAGGTGTGTTATTGGCCATTACAGTCGGCGCTGTTGGTGTGACCGCGAGATTGGGTAGAGGAGTGGTCTTGATTACAACTTGCTGAGGTGTGGTCGGTTGAGGCGCCGAAGGGAACAGTGTCACAGGTGGCTTGATAGCACCTCGTTCCCGCTCACCCATATTGGGCAGATCCCGGAGCTGCGGGGTACAGTACTGCGGTACGAGAACAATCAGTAGGCATATCATGATGGCACGGATGAAAATCTCCGTTACGGGAATTACATACGTCGGGAAAAGCTTCCTTGAACCGCGCCTGTGTAAGATTCCAGCCATGACTTCGCTGGGCATAGGTACGCTTGTGGGCGTCGGAAGACGTGACAGAGCCAGTTGTCATCTCGTCCGATAACATGAAAGAGAGTAGACCGGTCAAGCTGGAGAGATGCGTAAGCAAAAAGCAGGAACAAGCATAGCAATAATCGGCAGAGCAAATGTCACTCGAAAAATTGATTACGGTGCTCGCTTGCACTTGATGGCCGGAAACAAGGATAAATTGATGGCCGAGGAAAAGACTGTACGCACATTGTTGCTACACTCCAGGCGGGATTCCACTATTGTGACGTGAGTGGCAGGAAGGCAAAATGAAGTGGCAGACGCACAGATCCGGGGTGGAAATCCGACATCGAAAAACATATCTTCTTGTCGGGGTGAAATCGTCCAGAGGGTGTAAGCATCTGGCAGGCAGTTCAGAGCGAGATATGGAGCGATAAGCACAGAGGACGCACCTTTATACCTGGAGGCTTGAACGGATACTCTGAAGGAAATAGCAACAGCCCATGGTATTCTCCACCGGCGAAAGGTGAGTCGGGTGGTCCGCGCTAGACGTTTCGGTGAGAATGGCACAACTCGGTACAGCAGTTCCACAAACGATGATATAATTCCCTGTCAAGTAACGTGAGTTCATCTGAGAAACACCGAACAACAAGAAGAGGGAGCGCTCACAGGTCAAGATGTTCTTTTCGTCGGGTACAGCCCAAACGAACGGTGGGGGCTCTCTTTGCATGGTAACATATTCCTTGGACAGCTGTGGCGGGATGAGCGGTGTATTTCGGAAGAAAACGGACGACGTACGCGCTTGCTAGCAGCTTTGGTGGCCATGGAGGGACGAGATGGAAAAGGGGAGCGTTACAGTTAGGTCGTGGTTATTTGTAATCGGTAGCGTGAGAAAATAATGCCCGTTCTCGAACTCCTGTTTGGCCTTCGAAGGAACGGCCGTCCCGTTTCGGGCCCGAAACCGGATGCCTGGAATGTCCACCGAATCCGTGCGAAGATGGGCTACGCCTTTTTCTCTTTAACGCGCTTTACAGAAACATTAAGCTTTCAAACCAACATATCGGACACAATTATTGCTTCGTGGGGCTGTTGCCATGCAACCCATCAACACCTGGATCACATGTAAGCGATAATGACTCTACTATCCCTCTGCTGTGATAACCAGTTCGCTCATCTAACCATATAGATACGAGGTGGCGAATCATCACATCCTTAGGAAGAAGCAAAAACATCGGTTCAATGGAACCGTACTAGTTCCAGAACAACACGCCTCATTTTATGGAAGTACCGGAAATTGAGTTATAGCGGAAATTGTTTTCAAAGGGATCTGCGGGGTGCTGTGATAGGATATTTATCCTATGGAAGTTTCCAGATGTTGATGTCGAATTCACCGAAGGACCTTCCACGGACCCTAAGTCTTATAGATTTATGTTACGACATCGGCAAAGCTTAAGCCTGAACCATTTGGGTGGGCGAGCTAAACGGCAAATCATTTAACTCAAACAGTATATGAAATGAACCACGAACATTCACCACGACACTTGAACGCTTTCTTGCAAGTTGCAGAGAGCTACGGTGGCAACGGATATCCCTGATGTGCGTCAGGGACTCTCGTCAACTCCAACAGATTTCGTTGCCCAAGTATCTGACAGCGATAGAGTAGTTTTCTGACAGAAAAACCGCCGCGGCGGGCGTAAGGTTTGACCTCACTTGAGACAGATTTGTCTTATCCGCATATAGTGAGGTCACCGGCGTATGAAAAGAGCTGTACTTGGGATTGAGGTACCATGTTGCAGCACGGAAGAATGGTACCTTCTCGAAGCGGAAAGGATTGAAAGGTAACCTCTTAACGAGCAGGGAGCGGCAGCTTGAAGCTGGACTCTTTCAAAATTTGTAACGATACAAACCGAACGTCCCGACCTCAGGCGTCAGGCCTCGAAATTCAATATGAAAAGCAAAAAAAGTGGCAGAGTTGTCTGGTCAGACACAGAGTGAAGCAGCCTACTTGTGCTTAAGGGAGTGAAGACAAGAGATACCGAAAACACATACATTATCGTCTCCTCCCTCCTCGCCCTCCTTTCGCTTTCATCGCCCTCTTCCTCTCTCGTTCCTCTTCTTTGGCGCGGGCGTTCCGTTGTCGTGGGTCAATAACCTCGTAGTCCCGCTCTGCCTTCCTACTCTCCTCGCCATCGTCCTTCGGGAAATGTAGTGCGTGTCCCAAAAATCCACGATCGTCATCAACTTCCATGCCAGGGTCGTCCTGGATGGGCGCAGGAGCATTCTCCGCATCGGGCTCCACGGTATCGTCCACAGTTTCTGGTTCCTCTTCCAGCATTGTGCGCTGCAGCTTTCCGCGGAAAGAATCCAAAGCAGCGAGGATGTCTCCTTCATCCCGCCGTTTCCCCTTTTTGTGTATACCACGTCCCTTGGAGTACTTAGAAAGCTCTTCTTCGAGGAACGACTTCTTGGTGCGTTTCGCTGTGTGCTCGTCATCGCTGTCGTTGCCATCACGCCGCTTTGTGAGTTGACGAATTTCGGTTTCCATCTTCTCGATTTCGGCTTTGCGGGCATTCTCTCCGGCAGCCTGCCCTTGGGCGTGTTGTTCTCGGATTTTGGTTAAATCAAAAGCATCTTTCTTTTTCTTGCTAGCCTAGACTCCGTGAGATGACTATGTTTTTGACGGTGTGCGGGGCGTACTTTTATCTCTGTCGTCTCTTCAGGTTTCTTCACGCTCGTTTTTGGAGGGTTACTAACGAAATCAGGGACTGAGACCGAAGGCTGAGGATCTTCCGCCACTGCACACTTCGATTAGGTAGATAACACGCAAGGAGTGCGGGACGTACGATCTGGCCGAGCAATCCCCTTCTTTTTTGGTGAGACGGCCTCCTCCTCAGCATTGTCATCGTCAAAACTCAGCAGTTTGACATTTCTACGAAGAAAGCTCCAACAGAGAAAGAATGAAAACGGAGCACTCACTTCTTTGCTCCCTTACGTCGTTCTATTTCTTCCCTCTCACGCTTCGCTTGTTCTCTTGCTCGAGCTTGTGCACGTTTCTCCTCCGCTGTTATTCGGGGGACGATATCCTCGAAAGGGTTATCCACTATCCGGATACCTTTGATTTTCGGTGGACTGGTATCAATTAGCACAGAGATACCTTAAGATGGATTATGCTGCTCACTATAATGGTCGTCCATCACTGTCAAGCTCTAGAGGCCACGATGAATGTCTAGTACTACATACGATTCGGCACATACCCATTCCGCCAATTTTCATGACATCTGCGAGACCGTAGATTAGAGTGACTGTTTATAAATATGCTGTAGCACTTACTATAAACCGTGTCACCGACAAGTCGTCCGAACAAAGTATGCTTTCCATGTAACTCGTCCGCTCTGTCTATGACATGATCAGGAGTAGAACAGTCAAGAATACGCCAAACTCACCAAGAGTGATGATGAATTGCGAGTCATTAGTGTTCTTCTTCCCGTTGTTAGCCATGGCCACGAGCCCACGATGAGCAAATCGTAGTCGTGGGTGAATCTCATCCTCGAAAACGTCTGGAAGGGGAGAGCAGTGAGAGTTCTGCCAGCACAGCAGCTACCATGTGGCGCACCACCATAGATTGACTCCCCACCACCACCAGTACCCGTTTTATCACCAGTTTGCACCAAGAACCCGGGTACTACGCTGTATGCAGCAGTTGTCAAAAGCTACCACAGGTAAGGATCATAAAGCTACCGCACCGGTGGAATATTACTCCATCATAGTATCCTGTACAAAAAACGATATTATGCCACGGATCCGCGGCATACAGAGAACTCACAGACCCTCCATAGCCAACGTCAAAAAGTTGCGACACGTCTTGGGAGTTTCCTTGTACAGATTGTTTAGTCCAAGGAAATAGATAGACAACGTCAGCTAGAGTACCTTGGACCATAGTTCAATGTCAATTTCGCCTACGGTTGTATCGATGATAACGCGTCCTTTCGTCGGTAACGCCATGGAAGGGAGTGAGAGAGATCGCAGTGCCGAACTCTGCCGAATCTCTATATTGAATCGTGACATAGATCACATGATGTGACTTCTCACGCGCTACAATATTTAAGGACGCGCTTTCTTCGTCTCTTTTCTTTATAACACCCACATGTACGGGAAAGACAAGGAAGACGAAGCATATGGTACTTTTTCTACTCTACTGTGTATGGCACCTTACTGATTATTCCAGATAACGACCCTGCTTTCGTTACATTTTTCGGCAGGCTGCCTCCAAAATCTCCAGAGACTGGAACCTTGCGACTGTTCCATCGGACAGCGCCCGACGAATTCTACTCTGCATATGGACCAGACGCGCTATTTGCAGCTACTCATGTCTTTCATACCAACTCTGTCATTAAATACCTCGGCGCCGGAGGTCGAACAGTCGGACTTCCCTATGTCTCTCTTAAAGTTAGCATAGCCCAAATGCTGCTCAGAGAGGCCCTCACAACCAAACAACTTCGCGTCGAGATATGGGAACCGGAAAGTCAAGGGAAGAAGTACTCTAAATACAGATTGGAGAAGGAGGTGCGGCGCGCCCTACCATCTGTTTCACGAGAAATGTCCTAACAGGGATCACAGGCGTCCCCCGGGAATCTTCAGGCCGTAGAGGATCTGCTTTTTGTTTCGTCTGACTTACTCTCGGCACCCATTGTCATGGCCATCAAGGTTAATACTACCTCGGCGGCGGCTGGAGGGGGCAAAGATAAAGTCAAGTCTGTCGGCATTGCCTTTGCAGACACAAGTATACGTCAGCTAGGTGTAGCGGACTTCGTGGATAATGATCTATTCTCAAATACTGAGGTGATGTTCCTTCTATCATGGTTGCGTCTTGGTGCTCATTGACTTGATAGTCACTCATCATACAACTCTCTGTCAAAGAGGCCATTATTCCAACGGGTACTTCGTCAGGAAACACAGATCGGGATCTTGACCTTAACAAACTAAAAGCCGTCCTTGACCGCTGTGGTGTAGTGATCACTGAGCGAAAGCCAAGTAGGACTTCTGTGTTTCTTTTCGCTTCATGCATCTACTAAACCTATGCAGGCGAATTCATGGCCAAAAATATAGCCGATGATCTACCTCGTCTGCTGTCAAAGACTCCGGCGCCAGCGGCTGGGTCTGCTGACGCATCGGTTTCCATTCGTATGTCCACAAGTTATGACGAAGTCACGTTCACTGACGTCGAGTCAGCCCAACTTTCGCTTCCTGTAGCACCATCCGCTCTCTCTGCACTGATTGCGTATCTCTCACTCCTCGCAGATCCGACTAATCATGAAGCTTATTCCATTCGTACCCATGATTTGTCGCAGTATATGAAACTCGATGCGAGTGCCCTGCGTGCCCTAAATTTGACAGAGGCTCCTGGAAACGCTGTAAGTCTCGGTTCACACGCGGTAAATTTCGTATTAACTTCAGGGTAGAGTACCACAACACGTAATACAACGCTTCTTGGTCTCCTGAACAAATGCAAAACGGCCCAAGGCACACGTCTACTCGCTACGTGGCTCAAACAACCATTGATAAATCTCCACGAGATTCGTATGTCATTATCGTATCATACCCGTCTCATAAAATGAATGCGGTCGACAGGGGGACGCCAAAACTTGGTGGAAATATTTGTAGATGATTCGAATTCACGTCGTAGTCTTCAGGTCAGGATCTTTATCCAAATGAGTGACTTACTCTGACTGAATGATACAGGATGACTACATGAAAGTGATGCCCGATTTGCATCGATTGTCGAAGCGATTCCAAAAGTCCCTAGCATCTCTCGAAGATGTTGTTCGCGTGTATCAAGTCGTGTTGAAGGTAAAACGATTCCGACTCACGGAGTGATATTGCGTTGACTGAGAGACCGCAGCTGCCTGGCATGATTGAGACCCTGAATGATGTACAAACCAAAGAGGAGCATGCATCCTTGATAGCTGAAGCTTACCTCACCGCTTTGCGCGTAAGCCATTTTGTGTCTAATATTTCCCCGCAAGCGTTCACATCATTTTCAGGAACACGAATCCAACCTTTCGAAGTATAGCGAGATGGTGGAACAAACGCTCGACTTGGATCAACTCGACCATCATAGCTATGTCATCAAACCAGATTTTGATCCCCGTTTGAAAGAATTCGCCGAAGAGCTGGGCAAGGTCTGTATTCATTTCTTTGATTATGCGGATATGTACTGAATGTCTTTGTTTAGATTCGTGACGGCCTAGATGAAGAGCACCAATCTGCCGGGGATGATCTCAACATGGAGCTAGACAAGAAACTCCACCTAGAGAACAGTCAAGTGTATGGATACTGCTTCCGTCTGACTAAAAATGTTCGTGGCTGTCGTTCAACCATTTCGCTTGAGCTAACGTGGGACAATAGGACGCCAAGGGTCTATCAACGAAGAAGTACATTGAACTTGGAACCAACAAAAGTGGCGTCTACTTCACTACGAAGGCGCTAAAAAGCCTTGCCGAAGATTTCAAAGACATTTCGGACAAGTATACCCGCACCCAAAGCGGTTTGGTCAAAGAGGTCGTTAACATAGCATGTGAGTGCAGATGATTTGCTTCTTCTCCATTTTCTCATTCTCTGGATGTAGCCACGTACACCCCTGTCCTGGAGTCTCTGGACAATATTATCGCGCACCTTGACGTAATTCTTAGGTGCGCCCGTGGTATGACAGTTAGACACAGGCCGCTCATTTCTTTCAAAGTTTCGCCCATGTCTCTGTTAATGCCCCTGAGCCCTACGTCAAACCGACAGTATTTGAAATGGGCACGTACCATCTTTCCTTCTCGTCCCCCCAAGCTTATTCTTTGCCATAGGTGGCGGAAGTCTGGTCCTTAAGGACGCTCGACATCCATGTCTTGAAGTTCAAGACGACATTCATTTCATTGCCAATGATATTGAGATGATTAAAGGTGTGCTATTTCCCTTCCATTGCTACGTATTGTCTCACAGCGTTTCCAGGCGAGAGCGAATTCCAAATCATCAGTTAGTCTCTATTTATTTGCATCGATTATCTTTCTCAAGGATTATGTAGCCGGACCCAACATGGGAGGAAAATCAACGTACATTCGACAAGTTCGTTTTCTTGTCTATTTCTCTTCGAACCAAGGTTTTAAACCGCAATGTTAGACGGGCGTGATCGCTCTCATGGCTCAGACCGGATGCTTCGTGCCCTGTTCTGAAGCGAAACTCCCCGTCTTCGACTCGGTGTTATGCCGCGTGGGAGCAGGGGATAGCCAATTGAAAGGCGTTTCTACCTTCATGGCAGAAATGCTAGAAACAGCAACCATCCTTCGTGTCAGTCAAGTCTCTCCATATATGTTATATGTTACACTCATCCAAGTTCAGTCAGCGACTCCAAATTCTCTTATTATCATCGATGAACTAGGACGAGGTAAAGAGGCCTTTAATATATCTAACACCAGTATTCAGATATGACAGGTACATCGACGTATGATGGATTTGGCTTAGCTTGGGCGATCTCAGAGTAAGTCTTCCATACCTCTTCATCGGTGCTTGTTGCTGATATTCGACCTATAGGCACATCGCTTCTAAAATACACGCCTTTTGCCTTTTCGCGACGCATTTCCATGAGCTAACTGCCCTAGACCAACAAATTTCTCATGCAAAGAACCTACACGTAGTGGCCCATGTCGCTGATGCTCCAGACGAGAATCAGCGACGTGATATTACGTTACTCTACAAAGTCGAGCCAGGTCCGTACCTTCATTCAAAGGAGTACCTTCTACCAATCCCCTCGTAGGTATTTCTGACCAGAGTTTCGGTATACATGTCGCCGAGTTGGCCAATTTCCCTGAAAGTGTCGTTAAGGTGATGCCCTTTCTTCCCTTTGTCTACCAAATGCACTCAACTCAAATCTGTTTCCTTAGCTCGCACGTCGGAAGGCGGAGGAACTAGAAGACTTTGGTGGTGGTTAGTATCCATTTGTTTCCGTTCGGCAAAGCACCCTTAGACTGCTCTTCTAGCAGATGATTCCATCAACAATGACATGCCTGTCGATGTGACAAGTGAAGGGATTGCCATTGTCGAGGACTTTCTCTTGACTTGGGCTGCGTCACAAGGACAGGATGGTGAAGATGTTGTTATGGAAGATATTGATAGTGTATCTCCTGAAGCTCAACTGGAAGAACTGAAACGCTGCTTCGGTGACTTCAGACCAAAAATAGAGGGCAACGCTTGGCTCCAATCTTTGCTTGCGACGCTCTAGTCCCTCATTTCATCCTAAATGCCCGGTTATTTGTAGACACTGTATTAATAGACTGCTTTGTTGATTATGTACAATGCTTTGTGTAAATAGATGGATCATTAGCTACTTTTTCCTGCGGTCATGCTGACATTAAGAATGCTACCCCTGTGATACATGAAAGATGCTAATGTGGTATATCAGTTCCGTTTTAGGACATGAACATTGACCAAAATTGACTTTGTTCACTTGTTAAATAGTCGTTAGTGAAAATTGATATGAGACGTTCAATAAGATGAAAGTGGAAGCGCTCTCAAATCTAGAATCAAATGAATGAAAATTATCGATCTTGGTCAGTTCAGCAGCAATGTAGCTGTCCTGAACTGGGTGGATGGCGATTAATACACGACAAAGAAAACTGCATTGCAATTCAACCTGGTGTATGGCCGATGGCAAAAAGAGAAATAATATTCGAATGAGTTCAAAGGAAAGACAAAAAGAAAATGCAGAGAGACTGAAGAAATATGGGAATAAATGTGTGTTGATGATAGACTGGCCTCGAAGAAAAATATATAAGTCGGCGAGGCATAGGCTGTTGGAGAGAAAGAGAAAGAGGAGATTGACGAAATATCGGAAGTGACAAGATCGAAGAGGAATTACATGACAAGATCCCGAAGAAATATGAATATAGGAACATGACGATGATAGGCTGACCTCGAAGGAGAAGTATGCAGATGGGCGAGGTATAGGCTGTGATGATGGAGGAGAAGACCGCAAAAGTAACGGAGAAGAGGGTATACGGGGTAGGAATGCAATAAATAAGAATAATGATATAGGCTGGAGGAGGATCGATAGTCGACCAAGAGATATACCGCGCGGATGTTCGAATCGTGTCCCAAGTACCAATGATGACCAAGCCAAAACCGAAAACCAACAAGATGCAAGAGATGAAGAGGGTGTCCAAGGACGTCATAGTATGTCGTGCACGCGATGGAAATGGATATAGTGGAACAGAACTCGTCAACTACCCATCAGCAGTCAACCGTCCCTCAGAGGAACACCAGAGAACGGTGATGGCCCGTCGACCACCACCGTCTCCAATGTTCCTCATCTACCAGGGAGAGAGGAAGGACTGGTCAACTCGTCAGCGAACCAATCCTTCCCCCATGACCAGCCACATGCATCAAAGCCCGTCGACCTTGATGCACCGCTGATCGTCCCTTGAGTCCCAACGCAGCAACGTAGTAAGTGTGGATAGAGACATCCTCGTCATTTCAATGCGCTCGCCAAGATATCGGTCTAGCATTGCCATCGAGGGAATTTGGAGGGAGGAAGCTGAGAATGGTATTAGCATGGCAAAGATACAGTCAATGAAATGAAGACTCACAGGTTTCCTTGCTGGACGACTAGGAGAACCGCTTTCATCCTTGCGGTGCGTTGTATGCACCACGATAGGGAAACGGCCTGTTCTTGTTGCCAGCTTCGGTCGCAAAGAGGGAGGCGGCGTAGGTACGCCTGTCTCATTTCTTTGAATTCCTCTAACCTTCATTGGTGTCCGCGATGGTAAACGTCGGTCAGTACTAGGACCACTAGTGACTTTGGTCAATGCTGGCCTTGTCCTCGACGACGATGGGACGCGCCCTCGAATAGATGTTGTGGCCACCGATGCCTCAGACGATTCCAAAAATCGTGACTGATGGTTTGACGGGCGCACAAGCGGAGAAGGAGACCGAACGGCTATTGAGGCCCTCGAAGACCCCGATGTTTCGGCAGCAGACTGGTCCTCCTCCGACTCGATCGATGATTCTTCTTCGTCTGAATCCTCCGAGTCCTCCTCCGGCAAAATGTTGCCTGGAAGACGCAGAATTGGATTCGTCGCATGCTCGGATAGGTGCTGTGCGTACGAACACACCTACACAGTGTCGATTGTCAGCAAGGAAATTACGGATGGTAGCTGACAATACTTACCAGTTCCAAACCCGCTTCCATTTCCGCCGGGCCGCGAGAATTGTGCGCGTGCGTGTGCGTTAGATGCGTTAGATGCATCAATTAGGCACATTCAGGTGCGTTTGGGTGCGTTTTTCAAGTCTTTATTATCGACATTTATCCCTTGGAAAGCTTGAAGTGCTATCGGAAATTGTGTATATGTATTGTTAAGTGAATTTAGGTGCGATTGATACTATGAAATGAATCACATACCTAAGAAAATAGCTGTTTGTAAGACATAATCTCTCTATCCAGGTAAACGCACCTTGGATTCCTTAACGCATGCACAGAAAGGTAAACGCGTGCGATAACGCATGCGTTGTTGCAACGCACCCCCCTATTTCCATGAAATGCGTCTGCGTTCCATTGAAAACGCATATAGATTTGACATTGTGACACAATGTGACACAATACGTTAAGGTGCGTTAGGCATACAGTTCTTAACTGGTCTTTAAATGAATGGCTATTAGTAAATGTACATAGACTATTATCTAATTCTTTGTGTCCCGAGATCGCTTGGCTCTTTGCTGTCTTGGAACCTCTGTATCATGAACTACTATCTCTTCACCTTCAAGTGCTACTGAAGCCTTACGCTTCTGGGATTTTAATATCATCCGGGGCCTGGGTACTGGCTGATGCACTCTCTTGATGTCGTTCTCTTCCTCTCTGGCACGGAACCATTCTATTTGCTCCTTTTCATCGAAATCTGGCCCATGCTTTCAATGTTGATGGGTTAAGGACTCTGCATCAATGTAGGACAAAGAAATCTCACCTGAAGTTCGGAATCTGTACCATCTTGAATACCTCCTTCATCACCTCTTCCTGCCCAGGGATACCAATTGTCTTGATACATTCCAACATCAAGGCCCCATTGACAGTTTCCTGCAATACCAGCATCCTCCGATCTGTCAAACATTCTGTCCTCCAAAATCTGCAATGCTTCCATATCCACATCAGCAGACAATGGCATTACACGACCATCTGTAGTACACCCAGTATATTCAACCAGACGATCCCATGCACTCTGCAGAATAAACCTTTCAGAATACTCGTCTCCCTTGTCAGATGGACACTCCTTTTGGCTTAAAAATTCGTCACGATGTCGGTAGGCAACCAGGAGAGTGCGGGCATGAACAACTGGAAGAAGGGATAGCCAATCTTTTCCATATTTGTAAAAGTTGGCAATACGAATATGGAAATAGTTATGAATTCGAGCCTGGTCATCAAGTGTCAAACCACCAGTCCAATGAATTACACTGGGCTTTGGTTTCTGTTTATCTAGCCAATCCCTCGCTGGAATGAAACTTGATTTGACAATATCAGGTGAGAAACTCAGAGCATGAAGAATGTGACGGTGTGGGGAAAGGGCTCTATCAATCTCGGAGTTGAAAGGTAAAGAATCTGGATTCACAAGGAACTCCTCAGGATCCTCTTTTTCGTGGACCTCATCAGAGCGCAGAAACTTTCCAAGCTACAAATTTTATAAGTCTGTGCTTCATTCGATATGGAAAAGGCTTAGAAGGTGTTGGAATTGAAGGCATAGACTGCATATCTACTTGACTGGGCTCTACAAATGCCTTGATTCGACCTGGAAAGTAGAATTAGTTCTCAACCTTTCAAGAGTTATATAGCACGAACCATCAGAGTGTAATATTGGGATTAAACCGTCCATTTTGACAAGAGATGCTGGCTCTTCACATACTGATCCTTGTTTCATGTCGCCTCCATTGTTGTTGTTTTTATTAGGAGCATCAAGCTCAAGTAGCCCCTGGGCTAAGGTGTGTGCAAGACGTTTCTTGTTTAAACAAGGTAAACTATGGGAAGTATAATTAGAGTCGAAACATTGACTTACCAGCATATAAGAACTTGGAATGGAAAGATTTTAGTACGCTAGTGTTGTAAAACAGAGTGAGATAGATGTGTTAAGTGCAGCACTAAACTGTAGGACCTAATATTTTTGAGAAGGCGGAGGTGCTCAATATATATACTACATGATGTGTATTCTAGAGCTTACTACTATTTACTGGTGTCTATGCCTGACTCATTGCTGATTGAGCAAACAGGCAAATGGCTCGAAGACAGGAGAAGATTCTCGTCCTGCTTCATCTATGACCCGATTGTCGGATTGCCATATACAGCCAATGCATCTTCGACAACTAGCACTGTAAATTCTCCTGTATTATGTCTGACTAATACAAAGAAAATACGTTTTACTAAGTATAAGAACAATCATGAATGAAGAGCAAAAGAAATTGTGGTGCCAGTAATGCCCAAACATAAAGAACATGGACATAACCGGCTGTAAACGCACCTCTGTCACGCCCGCACACGCACCGACACCTGTGATGCGTTTTCGGGCCAGCACTAAATTTCAAGTGCGTTAACGCACCTGGTGGTCAATATAACGCACACACAGCAACGCACACGCACACGCACCGAACGCTTAATTCTCTGTGCCCATTTCCGCCTTCTCCTCATCTGTGGTATTCTCGTCCAATTGATCAGGAAGCAGGGTATCATAGATAATCTTAATGAGCTTCCTCTTCCTCAGGAACCGATGCCAGAATTCTCGTGACCATAAAAACTAGAATTTGATCGTGAGAATTCATGGATATTGATATCCTTGGTACCACACTCACCCTTGCATCAGGCCCAAAAGAAGGATCGAAATATTCGAAACTGTGGCTCCTTCGCGGAACCGGCCTTGAGAGCGAGGTTGATAATGAGGGAGGCGGTGTTCCCAGTTCTGACAAGGAAAGCGAAGCTGCCTGAATCTGCAACACACAACACATCAACACATTAGTATATTTGTTACCCAGAACAGGTCAAAATCCTTACATCATCATTATCTCCCATGGACAAAATATCTCTCTGCAAATGTTCAAACCTGGTTAAGGCGGGAACATTGTCGATAGGAGGAAACGTAATCGTCGGTGCCATAACATATAGGTTCTGAGAACACGTAAATGAGTGGCCACCATAGATCCATTTCACAGTGCACTCACATTGACACTAGAGACTGGCCCGACTGAAAATAAATTTGCAGGACCCGTTGACTGAAGTCGTGAATCCTGCACATAGAAACTGCTGCCAGGAACAATGTTCTGTGAGACATGTCACGTCAGCTGCTGAACCAAAAGTGTGTAATGGATAGCCATACCTGAGATGGCTTTGCTGCCAGTTCACATTGAATACCTAAGGACATCCTTGAAAGTGGCTCGGTACAAACGGAAACGTCCTAAGACGTGTAACATTAGTCGAGATATCAACGGAGTGGAAGAGACACTCTTACTTTGTGTTCGGAGGGTACCAACGTGCATTGAACACCAACTGAGCTTTTCAAAACCGGGTCGGTAGCTACGGAGACATCCTGAGATGTGCGTATTTTGTCAGTGCATCAACAAAGTGAAATAGACAAGCTTACCTTGGATTCCAATTGTTCCGATACACATTGAACTCCAGCAGACGTTCTCAAGACCGAAGTTGTACCAATGCAGACATCCTGAAACTTTCATGTGAGTCCTTGCGTAAGGGCCACAGAATATCTGTCCTTACATGGTGGTCCTGTACTTCAGGTATCGCCTGAACGCTGACGGACGTCTTCAAGGGAAGGGCAGCATCGTTGCAGAGATTGTCATATGGGAAGGATACCATATCCACGGATGCCTGCAGGTATAACTATAAGAAGATGTCCTCAAGAAGGTATATACGGAACTCACCTCGATGATACCGCCCTGCTTAACTTCCCCGGATGGATACTCTTCCAGCCTGCTTGGTACAATAGAATCGATGATACAGAGCGTAAACGATTCGGAGGGACTGCAAGCTTCGACGAAGAGAGAGGGGAGATTGTCCCGACCGGTGGAAAAGGAAACACCTCGGGCGAGAAAACCCATAACAAAGCCTACCAGAACGGATATGACGACTGTCAAAAGCGATACTGGCAAAATTGAACCATAGAACGAGGACAGCGAATGATAAGATTCAACCGGGATAACATTGACAGGCAAAAGTGTCGGCTGAGTAGGAACAGCGTCGCCCATGACATTCGTCGATGCAAAGGTTACTTCAACCACGACGACTGTGGGTTTGAGAAGTTTCTGCATCACAAATTCGGTACGAGTGTTGTCTTCATGAACGTCTGCGTTACTATGTTCGTTGCTTGGGCTGTTTTCCGTCACGGTCGTAACCACGTCAATAGGCTTCAGTTCGTTGGGCTCAATAACATTGATGACGTCGTGGAGGAAGGTATCGGCGAGTCGTGCTGAGGTCGCGTCGAACTCGAGTAACCCAACATCAGCAAGGATAGTATCCAGCCACCTCCAAGTAATGTCGGTGGTGGGCAAGAGCTCGCCAATCGACGTTGAGAACCAAGCGACGACCACAGTATAAAGGACGAAGTATGCGCAGTTGAAAAACATGATGGTGATTCAAGATCGAGTTCGACTATGTTGGATTTCCCGATCCATGGCTGGTTTCATACTGCCCGATCTTTCCTCGATCATGATTCATTCCAGGGCAAACATTTCGAATGGTTTCACGCTTCTTAAAGAGCGGAGAAGAAATGCGAGAAAAGGCGGGAAACGAGAGAAAAGGTCGGTATTGAAGCCGTGAAAGAGAGATGCGGATTGGGCGTGTTTGTATATCTTCCAAGCAATTGGGAATATCACAATGCTGCGATCACATTCTCGAATCAGCCAGTAGAACAATATCCTCCGGTGCATAGTCGATAGCCTAAATGTCCTGGGCAGCAAGTTAACCATCTGGCCAGGGAACGACTACACCTCTACCGCATTGATATTTCTGCCGTCGACGGTGTATAAGGCTCACACTAGATTCCTGAGAGAGAACTGGTCCTCGTTAGTGGGGAAATCGCCGTTGGGCTTGTTCAAGCCAGTTAACTCTACTTGTATGCTCTACAAATGGATTAGTCACATGAAAATGCAATACAAGCGCTAGAAATGTGCTTACAGAATGGCGGGTCGCCAATCTCCGTCAAGAATAACCCTCGTACCGTCTCGTCGCAGGGTATGCCCATTTGCCTCGGATAGGTAAGACTTCCGTATTCCCAACTTGGATATGTGTGGAAAACCGAAGATTTAGAGAGGCGTTATGAGCGTGGTCGGCTTGTACAATAGCATGTCCCGCAGCGGTAATAGACTCCTGGAAGGTCGCCATCTGGGGAAGAAATCTTAGCAGAGATGTCTGCTTCTCTCCACGTCCAGGGTCAGCTTGTTCGTCAGTTCTTCTAAGGGTGTTTTGGCTCCGGAAAATTCTTCAAAGTAGGGCATCGTCCGTCGGTTTCTATGCTCTCTGCGTGGCCAGCATATTCAGCGTATCCTTTAGATCACTGAAATTTCCTTCTCGTTGTTCCTCCCCAGTCCAGGTCTCGATATTCCCTTCTGCCTCGAAGTCGATATCGGATAGTCATATGCTCAATGATGCAGAGGCAATACTCCAAGCCTCTTTCCCGTCCATATTAGAAAAGAAAAAACCAGGGCGGGTCTGCGCCAGGACCTCGAATAAGTCTCAGTTTCTATCCTATGGACGTCGAATAAGGCGAATCCAATGCCAGGGGACTCCTGCAAAACACACCCTTAAGGTACCTGGTCCCATGCAAGTCAGTCCGAAGACAATCACATTAAATTCAGTAAAAGTCTTCGTACTGACATTCGTGAATTTGGGGTATGTCCTTGTCCAGTCTGCTTCACTTACATATGAGTCCAAGATCACTTCTTCATCCCAGTCATTGTCCATAGAGGCGGCAGCAGGTGAGCAGTGAGGGTCATGAATAAGGTGCATAATTTGAAATTCCGTCCACGTTTCCTGCCGCTATAAAAAAACTCAATATTCTAATTGATCACGTCGTTGTAGTGTAGCTCTTAAGGCCCCAAAGACACAAATCATATTGCCAACCAGAAATTATAACAGATGAATATTACACGGCAAACGGTGGTCCATCTTATTACACAGCAGGAAAAGTCTAACTGAATATGTATAACGAAAAGCCTTCATTAGTACATTGTTGCGTAGTCGTAATGTTGATGATGAAAAAAAAAAAAACAATAATGGTGTGTGTTATACGGCACAACGTGGCAAAAACATCTGGAGTCCTGCTTTCCAAGTGAGAGGCCCTTCACGTCGGTTCAGATGCTTTCAAGTTGAGTTGGTTTATATAGTTGCCAGAAGCTACGCACCGAGACCCAAATGTAGGAACCTTATGAAAATCAAAATTGCATACTAATAGAGCAGTTCTTGTACAAATTTCCACGACACGTTAGTTGGAAAATTCAAACTCCTGCCGCTTGGGATAGGTGAAAGAGACGAATTTTATTCATTTTTGCAACTCAACATCACAAGACCAAACACAAGGGTAAATTGCAAAGCAAGACTGTATCTTACAGACTACTCCTCCTCATCTCACAAGGGAGGCGTCGTCTCGGTCATCTTTATTGCCTCGTAGATGTGAAACGTTCGGATATGGGCAGGCTCATATCTTGAGTATTCTGGGGGAACTGCCGAACCCTCAGGGGGAATAGTTGTAAAGCTGGGCAACGACACGATGCTTGGAGCTCCTGTCTCTGTCACTGACGATATAAAAGACGCGGAATCCGACGTATCAGAGTCTACCGAAAGTGATTGATGGTGTAGAGACTCGCTACGGGAAATGCTGTGAGAGGTCACGATGGGGACACAGATTGTACTTACTGTTGGTGATCAGGGATATTACTCCAGCTTTCAGAGGGAACGGATGTAACGGCGTAGACCGAGTCAAGTGTACTTCCTGTGTCTGAGCTTTCTGGAATGAAAGGAGAGACGTCACGCGGGTTCAAGCGTTCGTGTAGAAACCCTTCATAATCCCACAACGCATCTTCCACATCTTCTCCTGCGAAATCCGTCAGCGTATCTTTGAGAGACAGTAGTATTCTTGGGTGCTTCAGAGCATGTACCTCAATCTCCGTCCGAGGCAGCGGAATGAAGGTAGACGGCAAGAGCACAAGCCCAGGGGAATGCGTGAGTTGATGGCTCTCATCGGTGAAACCTGGATGCGGCGGAGCTAGTATAAGATGCATCGTCCGAAGTTCTCTCGCATGTCCAAATACCCCTTGTGCTATATTAACGACGAACTGGCTTGGATGGAGGTGAATCCCAAATTGGCTATTGTTCAAGTGCTCGAATAGGGACTCAAGCTCTTTAGTTGCGGTTACCTGTTCCGTCCAGGGATCAGACGTGGCAGAGGAGACTGGAGTTGGAGATCTACTGTCAAGGGTAGTTGAATCTGAACCACGTCGCTCAATGTTGTCTGACTCATTTTCGGAAGCAGTGGTAGTCCCCCGAGGTGGCTCTAGGTTATTGTTTGGATCGATGCAGCGGCCCTGCATTGCAGGGATTTTGCCATACGGAAAGAAGACATGGTCGTCGACGATCTCTAGCCGGCCTCCAACTGTCAGTATGCGGCAGACTTCATTGAGAACGGATTCCCATTTCTCGAAGGGTATTGCATATGTCAAATTTGCCATCCGGACTAGATTAAAGGAGTTATTGGGAAATGGCAGTTTGTTTGTTAAACTGTAATAAACCCGAAAACTGTCAGAGGAGATCCGAGAAGACCAGGACACATGACATACAAATTCCCCTCAACAAACGATATGTTACCGGCGACCCCATGCTGAACAGCCAGGCCGTGTAATGACTGTGTAAGATCGACCATGTCAAGCCCGATAATCTTGGTACCGTAGCTCTTCCAAGCGATTGCTGCATGGAGCATCCAATAGCCTTGGCCACAGCCCAAGTCAAGAACCGTCGTCGGTGGATCAGTATCATATTTATGGAAGGAAGGACTGCCCATCAATTCTTGCAGTAGCTCCGTCGTCAGGCGATCGCTTAATACAGAGTGTCATTACACTGACGGAGCCGCAGAACTAGGAAACGTACTGCTCTAGAAGTATCGGATCATAAGGGTCCAACGGATACGCCTCTCTCATACGTGAGGAAGATGGGAAGCTTCGAGTAACAGTATGATTCCCATTTGGAGGAGCTTGCAAACGTCTTGACCTCTTCAACTGCTTCCGGAGCCTTGGGCGCGGTTCGCTAGGGTGCGCCCGAGATCTCGCTAGGGGGAAGAAGAAGTCTCCAGCCTGGTGCAGATGGAATGGATCCGGCCGTGCTACCGACTGTACGGAAAGGTCCGACGTCGGGACCTTGCTTGTCGTCGATTTTATGTTGACTTTTGCCATAGCAGGGACCACGTTCGGTCGCCCCCTGGATCTGGATGAGGGAAGTACAAATGCGGGTGTTGGCTGCGGGAGTGCTTCAGAGGAAAGAGTAAACAAAGAGGCCGGCGGATTGACATCCAAGGAAGAGATGGAGTCGTCACTTGAAGCAGAATCGGAGCGGGCCCGCATGACAGGCGGAGGAGATGGCGCTGGGGTCGGTACCGGAGTTGATTCTGTACTGTTAGGAGGGGATAAGACATACAAGACACCTCGTTTGGACTGGCGTTGGAGCAGTGGGACTGGAAGACTGGCAGTCGATGGAAGGTCAATTGAGTCCGTAAGAAACGGCGAAACGTAGATAGGGAAGGGAGACACTGCTCCAGAGCATAGACATGGTCTATCTGCATCTAGAGGTAAAGTCGAGCAAGCTGCATCAGACTCCTGCCTTGGCTGGAGAGTTGACTCGGAAACATAGAATGGTGTGACTGTCAGATCAGCCTGAATAAGAAGGCAAGAGCATCAGGAAAATAACAAAGAAAAGGAAAGAAAAGCACACTCGCCTGTGGTCTACGCAAGTTGTTTAGAATTTGCTGTGCAGGGGCCTTTTTTGCTGGTACTCGCTTCCGGCCCGAGGCGGCTCTTGATGACATCTAGAATCTCAGCGCATTTGAAAAGGTAACAGGCAGAGCTCAAGGTAAAGGCACACTGGACGACAAACTGATACCCTGAGAGGGCGCAGAAAGAAAATTGCAAGTTCAAGTGGTCGTGTTGGGACCTGGGGTGAAGCTCAGAGTTGGATGCCTATATATACTTTACTTGGCAGCACTGCAAAAGCAAAAGAAGGCGCTTACTGGTTGAATCCGCGTGTTTCCCAGGTCCAAGGCATTGATTCTTGTTCCCGAAGACCTTATCATTCTAGTGCTATCGCAGAATGATTGTCAAAGGACATCAAAAGTTGGCGTTGATGATTCCGCCTTGTTGATCCACAAAAGACGGAAAAGCTGCCCAACAACCACACTTACTGGAGTCCCACAAATACAGTCAAGCGTCTCCATTTCGCGAAAAATAAAGTCAGCCATGAGACGTTGAAGAACCATTGGTGTCCCAGGAAGCATGTGTATAAGAGAAAGAAAAATGCACCTCAGGGATATTGTTGATGGAAACGAGAATGATACGGTGTGGACAAGAAGCCTTATCAAGTGCCAGCGAGGCTGCTTTATGGCGTTTAGTTACATGCGAAAAAGATTGTCATGATTGTCTCGATTCCGTAAGATTCTGGCGCTGACAGATACAATGAGCCAAAAAAAGCGAGTTCATATAGAAAAAGAAGGGAACCAACAGACCCTCGAACATGTGAGACAATAGGTCACACGACGGACGTAGCCGCAATTTAATTATCTCTGACGCCGATCAACAGAATGCCGCCCGTATCTTCAGCCTGAGGAATTAGGTAGTGTTTGTTGCCCACCCGCACAGATACCGATTTGCGCTACAAATAACTTTGGTATCGGTTTGAAGACGGCTGATACTGGCATCACTCAACAGAACGACACAAGTGCCTGTCAATATCAATGAGTTCCCTCGGTAGCAGAATCTGCGGGTTGAGATGTCGTCTGTGCTTTGACTCGGTTTTTGTCATCGTAATGACAGCATGTAGGCGGGTACAGGACCGCGAACGCTTCAAACTAACCTTAATCTTGAGAATAGGTTCTAGGTCCTGCAATTTACAGCTGGCACGATCTTGAGATGATAACCAGGGTCAAACAATTATCTGATGACGAATTAAAAGCAATTCCGTATCAAATGGTATCTGCAGCAGAAGAAATGGTCAACGTAGAATGGAAATTCCCAGGTTGCATGTACTTAGTAGAGGACATGGTTTGCGCAGCAAACGAGATCCAGGCTGGGGGATTTTTACACTGGTGGATTGAGGAAGGACCCTGTTCGAAATGAGTCACTACAGCTCAATTTTACCCACCGTCAAACTGCGTCGTGCTGATGGATCATCTTCTAGAATTTGGCGCAAGCTTCCGCAATCTGAAGTAGCGCGTTCAGATTCCACGCGGTTCCAACGATATGATTCAATAACCAGTCACCGTCGGCGAATCGCGATATCTCCTGAGCGGTCAAATTTCCCTCGAATCAAGAAAATAGTTCTATTTGATTCTTAGTATCGTCTATGCGTGTTCAGGTGGTTGTACCTTATGCACAAGGCCCGTCCCCTCAATAGTAAGTGGAACCTGCTGTAAAAGGCGGCTCTGAACGCTGTGACACGAAGTTTTAAGCCTCACAGATTCGACCGGAAAAGAAAGATATTTCCGACCATTACAATTCCCGCGTTTTAAGGACCAATAGAAATTTTCCCGTTCTGGAGGGAGAGGCGGTTTTACTGGGAGACACAATGTGATCAAGATAGGCGCAGAAATAAATCGACAAGCTAAAAGGACGCACATACTCCGTTCCAATGACATAGATAGATGGGTAGTCGCCTCAGGTAATTCTTAACAGCATCTAAAGTTCCGCTCCGGGATTCGTTTCGAGAGGCAGGGAATATCAATAATACCGCATAATAGAGAATTGAGCGGTTCCTGGATTTGCACTGGTCGTGCTTCTCTCCGACGCGGAAATGTCACAGGTTTGCGTCACCAACCATTTCGACCGTGAACATTGCATCGTTATATGGGCTCAGCTGTAGGAGCATCGCATGATGGGCAACAGAATGGTCGTCGATACCATTTTCAGTTGAGAAATTCACCGGATGTCGCAGGATTTCAGCACCAGGTTTCATGAGCGGCGGTTGACTGTTGGAAAACGTCATGTGGTCCTTCCACCTAAAATCGTCTAGCGACACTAGCACTCTGGCACCGATGAGATGGGAAGGACTGTCTGCTTCGCAGACGCTTTCGTCTTGTCCCAGTAAGTTGATTGACCACGAAACATGATGATCTAGCGTCCGAAGAGCAAATCGAGTAACTCCGATAGTCAACAAAATGAAGGCCTGAGATATCAGAACGTCAGGTCATTGGCCAGCCCCATTGTCCCCAGCATCGTCAGACGGTTTAAATTTTCCATGTAAGACGGCCAGAGAATAACAGATATTGAAGGACATTCGCAGCGAGGAAAACAACCTATGAAGGTGAACGGCAGGGTGGAGGTAATGGAGAGCAATTCGTTACACAGCCACAATAAATTCTTCTTTATCCAGGGTCGATGACGATGGACACCTTGACACCGTGTAGTCAGGCCTACATAGCTCGACAAATCGCAGCACTCTCCGGATTCTGAACATGCTCAAAAATTTCCACTCATTCTGCCTTAACTTACGATGGCTCATTTCAAATTGGCATAGGTTTTGTCTTATCATGGTTGTCCTCTATATATGCGCATTGCCCGACTGTTAAACCTTGAAGACCGCATATCGTACCCCAATTCGAAATGAACGAAGCATCATATCTAGATCAACGTCCAGTTAAGACATCAATGATCCCGGGAACGGAACTGGTTATCTACGCGAATAGCGAGCATCCCTAAGACATCTATCCAACACCTTGGAGGACGCGCGAAGTACTAGAGAATGGACCAACGCTTGATTTTCCTCGATATTTCGTCATTTTCAGTCGACATCTCCCCGAAGCCATCATCTCCTACTTACAAAGTACCCAAGCCTCGACATGTCCTCCCAATCGCGTGCCGGATGTCTTGTATCGTTTCCGCCAATAACTAGACCGGATCGAACGGACACATCATCTATTGGCAAGGATTACTAATATGACTTCTCGTGCTTCCCTACGGCACTCGCCATCTTCTCCCCTTCTTTTTACATTCACTCTTCCATGGTCTCGGTAGTCGATGCCCCCGTACGAGGAGCCACCGCCTTCGACAAACGGATAAGTTCCGTTCACACGCGTGTACTACGTCTCTACCCGAGTCGCCCGAGCCAACCTCGTTATGGCACTGATTCCATTCGCATCCTCACGGCTTGT
Organism: Armillaria sp. CMW 4456; assembly: GCA_028551335.1. Classification (NCBI taxonomy): domain Eukaryota; kingdom Fungi; phylum Basidiomycota; class Agaricomycetes; order Agaricales; family Physalacriaceae; genus Armillaria; species Armillaria sp. CMW 4456. The sequence goes on along the minus strand of JANDKJ010000566.1, from coordinate 51,609 downwards.
TGTTGTGGTATCGGGCAGGTGGTATCTTTCCCCAATATCATTCAAGCCACGTTCCATAAGAGGCGCGTCTCGTAGGCTGTCACCGATCCTATCACGCCGAGATCCGCGCCTTATCATAAATATGCACCTTGAGCTTTCTCTCGCAGCAGAAACATCTCTGCAGGTTGTTTCTCATACTGGATTATCGTGCTGCCACTGTATTGTTCCTGCACTGCTGTTGGAACGCCCATGCAACCAACAGACGAACATGATCTCATTACTAGTTCTCTTATTGTGTTGATAACGCGGGAATGTTAACTTTCTTTTTCTCCAGGACGCGATTTTGATCGTGAAAGAAGGCCAGACCCGTGGCATTCGTTGACTCGTGGGTCAAACTGGCGGGTACGCGATATCTAGACCGATACGACCAGATGGGCGACATCTCTGTCGGGCGCTCTCAGCCTCCACACGGGTCTGGCCTTCTTCCACGATCAAACCTTCCTGTACTGTCATTACCTTGTTCTCTCGCTGCCTCTGAAATAACATTTTCTCTAAATAGTATGCTCGAGTTGAAAAATTGTTGGACAAGACACGGCGGACGTGGTCTCCACCCAATTCCATACCTCGTATTTCTTCAGCAGAAATATCTACATCTCTGGGCACTGTTCCATCTTCAGTGAACAAACCCTCTCTCCAGATGGCCTCGTATCCATAACACAGGACAACCTCCACACAAGTGCCGTCTACGCGACCTCATCGTCCGTCCCTGCACCCTCTATACCTTTTGAGTCCCGGAATACCTGCATGGAACGCACCCCGTTCCTTTCGGTATAGGATCACTGAGCAGCGCATTGCGCGCGTCGGGATCCGCCTCAGTGCTTCCTGATGTAGGCAAGGGCCTACTGTATGTGTGGACAGCAGCACGGCATCGCACTCCCAACGGAATCGCGCCTCAACTACATACACCTCAAGTGGTTCCCGACGTCCACCAGGACTTCCATCTGAGGATGTGGCAAAAGGAATGAAAAGTCGCGTTCCCCGAGTTTGCAAAATTCCGAGAATACCCTATTCGTTCTAGGTCGGAAGAAGTCACCAATTGGAGATGGCAAGACACCGGAGGCTAGGCGGTCTGAAACTTGTGAGCGCCTTTTTCTATCAACATTCAACGGGGGTACAAACCTGATTCTTTGCAAAGTGAGGCTGTTAAACCGTCGACGAGGAGATTGGCTGAAGGATTAGCAAAGGCGTGCTTGGAATCAAAGTCGTTCAACATGGCTGATGGACTGGCAGGTTCAAGTGGCTGTACGTGACGTATGTGATCCGTGTTGTGAGTTGACTGACGCCCAGAGGTGAATGGGGGGAAAGACATTCAAGTACCAGACCAGATGACGCTTGATGCATTCTTATCCTCGCTTAGGGCATGCCAAGCCTGGCCATGGTGTGTAGCGCCTACAGGGCACTAGGACTGTGCGCGCCTTGCTCATTGCAACGGTGTTCCCACGAGAGCTACTTGGGGTGAACGGGATCGTGGCACGGTTTTGGTGGGAGGAGGCCGCACTGACGGAGGAGGAATCGAGGTGCATCCTGACACCCGTGTTGCTGAGACTGTTCAAGCTGCACCGAAGGTGGCGGGAGGTGTCCGAGGTGCGGTAAGGCCAGTAACAGGGGCGGCGTTGATGTTCGGGAACATGACCGCAAGGCCGTTTGCAGAGGCTGTGTTCACTGCAAAACTGAAGTGTGGCCAGAAATAAAAGGGCTTCTGTCAGTGAAGTGCCGTATGATAGGCTGGAAGTGCCGGGCAAAGTGGGAAAATATCTGGCTGAAAAAAAAAAAAAAAAAAGGGAAAGATTTCCAGCAAGTTGGTAGTGGTACATCATAATCATTCTGCATGGACGTTGTTACATCTCTGTCCAGGAGTATCGGCTCAAAAGACTGTCCAAACGTCCTTCCAATCTTTGAAGTGATGCTACCTGCTGCTGTATTAATGTCGTTGATTTTGGAGATCGTGTGATCCTTCGGCGATAAGGGACTGCTTGGCAACGTACTGGCTATCTGTCCTCGCCTTCAGGCTGTTCTGGTGATCTTTGCACAAAGTGTTGTACCGATCACCATGGTGAGGGGATATTGCCGGTGCTTTAGTAAATTCAGACTGTGAAACGAAGGTCAGCGCGACGAGGAACGCGTTCATGTCCAACGTCTTGCCTTCGTCTCCGCGCCTAAGCTGATTTTCGCATCACTGATTGCAATAATCGGCCGTGAGTTGTGTGTATTGACGGGACGTCGGGTCACAATGTTGGATATGGAGGGCGGGAAACACAAGAAATCGCGAGGAGAAGGCATGCGTTGCAGAAGTTAGAATGTTATTGGGATGATGACGGATCTGTAGATGGCGAATGATCCCTGGGATCATGGAGTACGAAGCGGAGGTAGACTAGTGGATGAACAATGTTAAGTATTCGGCTGAAACTTCGTCTGACGTCCATAAGGGAAATAGCAGGTGACTTCTCCTTCTCCGTCCCTTTGTCGGGTGTAACGGAGGCACGTCGACAACCTATGATCTGATATTTTTGAACTAGTGAAGAGACCCAAAAAAGGACGTAAACAGGACTGACCCGAGTTGGAGGACTGATTCAATTCGCAGTCGGTAGTACCGCATCATGCTTCGGTGTATCATTAGACTTTGTAGATATTGTCAATAGGAAATTTGATTGGGACAACGCGCGATGATATCATAGACGCCTTCCATCCATACGCCGATGTATTTTTGAAGTAACAGGCGGAGCCTTCTTGATCATTTCCCTGACTTTGGCAGAGGTCAGATCGATTGAGACGTTGAATGTCACGATTGCAATCCTACAACGAGGCCATCAAACAGATCTCTCTACTGCCCTGGAACAGTGTGACCTGTTCCTGTATCTCGGCTCCATCGTCTGGATCAAAAACGTCCAGTTTACGGAGAAATTAACTGCTTTCTATAGCGCAGGACAGGCCGGCTCGTAGAATATAGAAAGCAACGAGAGAAGTATCTGTATAGGCCGTAGATGTTGCGGGGGTGAGGAGAAATGGAGGCAAGCTGGACGACGAGTATAGAAAGTACTCTGACACGACGCTCGATTTGCTCCATTCCATGATAACTGCGCCTGTCCTTTGCACCAATTGGATGCAATATCAGTGCAGGTAGGCTTACAATGACCAAAAGAAGCGAAAGAGAAAGAGAAGCCATCTGAGGACTTGGAGAGTGAGGATGTGGCACTGCGAAACAAGAGAAAAGTCGGGTAAGAAGTATGTGTTAACAAAGTGAGGCATGACTGAAGCGATGCAATTCTGTCTGCAACAATGTCATAAGATATAACTATGTCGTCTTGCTGACATGAAAAAGTGGGACGGCGATGATGAGAGTGCTCTTTGTGGCTCATTGGCTGACGTAACGGAGTCCAGGGGATCTCCTCCGTATCTGAGTAATGCACGCCATTCCGCCAACGATGGTCTTAAACTCCTTTAAGGGCTTAATACTTGAATAAAAACAAACAGAGCTCACATACGTTGAGTGTGTTTGTGAGAGGTACTTGAAACATCCTTTGGCAATCCGGTCATACCTGAAAAGAGATAATGAGCAAGCACATAAATAATGGATGAAACGCTGACCAGATGTGAACATAACAGCAATATTATCTTCGGGGTTGATAGCAGGGTCGTCTGTGAGTACCTAAACATTTGTTGAGGGCATCATCATAGTTGTCCATCCTGAGAAATACCCTGACGATGCAAGACGAAGATTAGGCAAGTCCTATCGATTGCAAGCGCAAGAATATCCGTTCAGCGTCAACGAGTTTTCGGGGTTCTGTATGCACGAGACAAAATGTGAGGGACTCGGGAGGGGCTATCTTAAAAGGGCAGTAAATGTTATTGCCTAAAGAATAAGGATATAAAAACACGGCTTACGCATTGACAAGAACTGGCAACGGCACCGAAAATGTCTGTTCAGGGCGAGTGAGCATTCGGAAGACAAGCAGCACTCGAATCACTTATGGATAGCGCAGATAAATCATATAGCGTGGTGTCCCTTGAATTTGAGGCGTCTTGACAGCATGGGGGTATTAGCTTCAAGTACCCACAAGTTGCCCTCAAAACGCAGGTGGCCAACTATCACATGTCCTTATTTGACAAAGGCTCCGGGCTGACTGCCTCAGCCACCGGGTCTCCCTTCTTCCGTATTCTTATCGTCGCTCATTTCCGCCCCCATGTATCTTCACTCGCGCTCTCTCTGGTTGCTTCAGCCGTTATCTTCTCGCTGCCTCACCACACCCGAGACTTCGATAGCCTCTTCCCTCAGCGCTCTTCTATCTTATCCCCCAATTTGAACCCAAGATTTCTTGTTTCTATCTATGGTATGCATTTCTACTCCTTTAGAGATGCCGTCTCACCCCCTCAGTTAGCTTCGTCCTCACCTCAATCCATCCTGGATTTTTTGCAAGTAAGTATATTCTTCGCTCTGTTGTAAATTTATCTCTATAACTATTTCTGACACTTCTTGCCAAAAGTCCATAGCCTACCTGCCAACCCAAAACCGCAGTTTGACGTCAGGCTAGCACATCAGCTACTCGCATGCCTCTCCAGCACACCCTTCCCTAGTCACGCCCCCGTCAATGTCCTCTGGACTTGCCACCCCCCTTTGGCCAACGTCAGGAGACTGGCAGGGCTTTTTCATTGGACATGGAAGAGTGCCCAGAGATGTGGACATGCCTGTTAAAGAAATGCAGGGCGTGTGATTGGGAGGCGATCAGATGAATGGCCTACCAGGTTCGCCGTGTCAATAATCTTCACAATTCAAGCTTATTTAGAGAAAATGTGTTGCGGAGATTATGAGTGACCATGAGAATAACGGTATGGGAAGTAATGGTATAAAAAGAGAGTAACAATTATGCCAAGATGTTCCACTATTACTGCTTGGGTACAAAGCAATAAGACTACAGTGTCAAGTCGAAGCCAAGGCATTCGTTGACTCGTGGGTCAAACTGGCAGGTTCGTGATATCTAGACCGATACGACTAGGTAGGTGACGTCTCTGTCGTGCGCTCTCAGCCTCCATACGGGTCTGGCCTTCTTCCATAACCCGAATCGCATCCTGGGGATAGCCTTGAGGTCAATTGCAGAGAAAAACCATGTATAAAATCGAAAACTGCACCTGCATATGTTTTCTCAATTTATCGACTTCATGCTGACAGTTACATGCATCATTCCAAGCGAATTTCTGCATCCAAATATATGTGGACCATGTATGCACGTCATACCACAGTAGTGCCGCTTCTGCCTGACGCAGCGCTCCAAACACAACATCCTGTCTTTCTCTCAGTCTGTATCATTGTGAGATAACATGAAATGTAGAATCAGAGGTGAATCAGAGCATACATTAAGAGATCTTCATTGAAGCGCCCCAGATGCATCGCATGGGCATGATAGAGAGAGATTACATCTTCAACACTGTGCGCAAGATGCTGGGCAGCCGTCTTCGGCCTCAATGGAGGGAGATAGTCACGTATGAAGGTGCTGCTTAAGATATAATAGAGCACGAGAACAATTGCAAACAGCCAAGGAGGCGATATGATGGAGGAAAGAGTAGAAACCAAGGGTTCTGGTTTAGAAGATACCATGAGTACAGGAGAGAATGTGGATGTAGGTAGTACTCACAGTCGGACCAAGCCATTATATACAAATGATCAAAGTCCATCATAGCCAAGTTTAGCGTCCCAAGCTGTACAGCAAACTTGGTCGAATGAGAAATACTGATCGGTATTTCTCATAGTGACGATCAGTATTTCTCATACTGAAGGACCATTTACGCATATGGTATTCACGATCAGTAGGTGCCACATGTTACACAGTCAGTGACCTAAATTTATGATGGATCCCTCTGGGACAATTTCGAGTTGATAGTGATATAAAGGATGGCTTAGTCCGACTGTGAGTACTACCTACATCCATATTCTCTCCTGTACTCATGGTATCTTCTAAACCCGAACCCTTGGTTTCTACTCTTTCCTCCATCATATCGCCTCCTTGGCTGTTTGCACTTGTTCTCGTGCTCTATTATATCTCAAGGAGCACCTTCATACGCGACTATATCCCTCCGTTGAGGCCAAAGACGGCTGTCCAGCATCTTGTGCACAGTGTCGAAGACGTAATCTCTCTCTATCATGCCCACGCAATGCATCTGGGGCACTTCAATGAAGATCTCTTAATGTATGCTCTGATTCACCTCTGATTCTACATTTCATGTTATCTCACAATGATACAGACTGAGAGAAAGACGGGATGATGTACTTCGAGACCTGCATAGGGCAGAAGAGGCACTGCTGTGGTACAATGCGCATACATGGCCTACATATATCTTGATGCAGAAACGCGCTTGGAGTAATACGCGTAACTGTCAGCGTGAAGTCGATGAATTGAGAAAACATATGCAGGTGCAGTTTTCGATTTTATACATGGTTTTCTCCGCAATTGACCTCGAGGTTCTATCTCCAGGATGTGATTCGGGTCATGGAAGAAGGCCAGACCCGTATGGAGGCTGAGAGCGCACGACAGAGATATCACCTACCTAGTCGTATCGGTCTAGATATCGCGAACCTGCCAGTTTGACCCACGAGTCAACGAATGCCTTGACTTCGACTTGATGCTGTAGACTTATTGCTTCGTACCCAAGCAGTAATAGTGGAACATCTTGGTAGAATTGTTACTCTCTTTTTATACCATTACTTCCCATACCGTTATTCCCATGGTCACTCATAATCTCCACAATAGATTTTCTCTAAATAAGCTTGAATTGTGAAGATTATTGGACAAGCCGACATGGCGGACCTGGTGGGCCATTCATCAGATCACCTCCACCCAATCACACACCCTGCATTTCTTTAACAGGCATGTCTACATCTCTGGACACTCTTCCATGCTCAACGAAAAAAGCCCGTCTCCCGGTGCTGGCGAAAGGGGGGTGGCGAGTCCAGAGGACGTTGAAGGAGATGTGACTGGGGAAGGGCTTGCTGGAGGGGGCATGCGAGCAGTCAGGAAGCTGATGTGCTAGCCTGACATCAAATTGTGGTTTTGGGTTGGCAGGTAGGCTATGGACATCGGCAAGAAGTGTCAGAAATAGTTATATAGACAAACCTACAACAGAGTGAAGAGCATACTCGCAAAAAAATCCAGGATGGATTGAGGTAAGGATGAAGCTAACCGAGCTCGAGGGGGTGAGACAGCATCTCTGGAGGAGTAGAAATGCGTACCGTAGGTAGAAACAAGAATCTTCGGTTCAAATTGGGGGATAAGATAGAAGAGCACCGAGGGAAGAGGCTGTCGAAGTCTCAGGTGTGTTCAGAGGCAGCGAGAAGATAACGGCTGAAACGATCAGAGAGAGCACGAGTGAAGATACGCGAGGGCGGAAATGAGGGACGATAAGAACACGGAAGAAGGGAGACTAATGGCCTAGGTGGTCGCCCGTGCGTCTTAGCACTAGAGCTGCTTGTAGCACGTTAATGTACTGGTTCAAAAATAAATAAACGAGGGACGATCGCGATATTTGGTAGAGAAGCCTCTGCCAAATAAGGACACATGATGGCTGGCCACCTGCGTTTTGCCTCATTTCAGACTTGTGTGGGTACTTGAAGTTAATATCCTCATGCTGTCAAGACGCCTCAAATTCAAGCGACACCACACTATATGATTTATTTGGGCTATCCATAAGTGATTCTGAGCGCCCCGCTTGTCTTCCGGATGCTCACTCGCCCTGAACAGACATTTTTGACGCCGTGCTAGTTCTTGTCAATGCATAAGCCGTGTTTTACATCCTTATTATTTAGACATTAACATATACTATCCTTCTAAGTTAGCTCCCTCCCGAGTCCCTCACATTTTGTCTCGTGCATATGCAACCCTGAAAACTCGTTGACGCTGAACGGATATTCTTGCGCTTGCAATCGACAAGACATGCCTAATCCTCTCTTGCATCGTCAGGGTATTTCTCACAACGGACAACTATGATGATGCCGTCGACAAATGTCTAGCTACCTACAGACGATCCTGCTATCAGCCCTGAAGATGACATCCCTGTTATGTTCACATCTGGTCAGCATTTCATCCATTATTTATGTGCTTGCTCATTATCTCTTTTCAGGTATTACCGGATTGCCAAAAGATGTTTTGTTTTAAGTGCCTCTCGCAAACACACTCAACGTATGTGAGCTCTGTTTGTTTTTTATTCAAGTATTAAACCCTTAATGAAGTTTAAGACCGTCGTTGGCGGAATGGCGTGCATTACTCAGATACGGAGGAGATCCCCTAGACTCCGTTACGTCAGCCAATGAGCCACAAAGAGCACTCTCATCATCGCCGTCCCACTTTTTCACATCAGCGAGACGACATAGTTATATCTTATGACATTGTTGCAGGCAGAATCGCATCGCTTCAGTCATGCCTCATTTTGTTAACACATACTTCTTACTACCGATATCACGTCCAATTGGCGCAAAGGACAGATGCGGTTATCATGGAACGGAGCAAATCGAGCGTCGTGTCAGAGTACTTTCTATACTCATCGTCCAGCTTGCCTCCGTTTCTCCTCACTTCTACAATATCTACGGCCTGCACAGATACTTTCACCATTGCTTTCTACATTTCACAAGTCGACATCACCTGCGGCATAGAAAGCAGTTAACTTTCTCCGTAAACTGGATGTTTTTGATCTGGACGATGGAGCCGAGACAGAGGAACAGGTCGCACTGGTGTTCCAAGGCAGTAGAGAGGTCTGTTTGATGGCCCCGTTGTAGGATTGCAAGCGTGACCGTGACATTCAACGTCTCAATCGGCCTGTGTTATGGATATTGGCAATTACTATAATTGCCGTTAGTAAGCAGTACTAGTCTCGACTTCCCCTGAAGTTTCTTGAAGTTTCTTTTAGTTTCTACAATAATATAGAAAGATCTTGACATTTCCTAATTACAATTTCCCTAAGTAAATTCTAGAATAAACGTCTGTATAAAAAGATGAGCAATAATGAACATTCAATCATCTACTCTTTGATTGAATCTTTTCAACCCTATTCCAGTGTGAACTACCTTAGTTCGGATTTGACTACGCTAAACGCTTGTCGAATCACTCTTCAGATACGCTAAACGCTTTCTGTAAACTCACGGGAATTCTGAAAGGTAATCAGAACTCATTTTCGTCAGCCTAATAAGCTATATTCTCTAACTACGACATTTATATTTGAAAGTAAGAGAAATACTACGGCTGATTCTTAACAGCCTGACCTCTGCCAAAGTCAGGGAAATGATCAAGAGGGCTCGACCTATTACTTCAAAAATACATTGGCGTATGGACGGAAGGTGTCTATGATATCGTCGTGCATCGTCCCAGCCAAATTTCCTATTGATGATATCTACAAAGTCTAACGTCAATACACTGAGGCATGATCGGATGCGGTACTATCGACTGCGAATTGAATCAGTCCTCCAACTCTGGTCAGTCCTGTTTATGTCCTTTTCGGGTCTCTTCGTTAGTTCACAGATATCAGATCGTAGGTTGTCGACGTGCCTCCGTTACACCCGACGAAGGGGCGGAGAAGGAGAAGTCGCCTACTATTTCCCTTGTGGACGTCAGACGAAGTTTCAGCTGAATACTTGACATTGTTCATCCATGAGTCTACCTCCGCTTCGTACTCCATGATCCCAGGGATCATTCGCCATCTTAAGAAACGTCATCGTCTGAATAACGTTACAACTTCTGCAACCCGTGCCTTCTCGCGATTTCTTGTGTTTTCCGCCCTCCATATCCAACATTGTGACCCGACGTCCCGCCAATATACGCGGCTCGCGACCGATTATCGCAATCAGTGATGCCAAAATCAGCTTAAGCGCGAAGATGAAGGCAAGACGTTGCGATGACCTTCGTTTCACAATCCGAATTTACTAAAACATCGACAATATCCCCTCACCATGGTGATTGGTACAACACTTTGCGCAAACCTCATCAGAACAGTCTGAAGGTGAGGACAGATAGCCAGTGCATTGCCAAGCAGTCCCTTGTCGCCGAAGGATCACACGATCTCAAAAATCAACGACATCAATACAGCAGGTAGCATCACTTCAAAGATCGGAAGGATGTTCCGCTGGCCTATCAAGGAATTGGTAACACACGATGAGCGCGTAACACTGGGTTTGAATTTACAACATGGGAGTGTTCGCCTTCTCCCCCATCTCCATCGATCCTGGACTGCACTGACAGTGAATTTTCTCGTCTCTCTGTGTTTCCTTTCTTTATCTGACCGTTTCTGGCAGATCTTTCTCTCATCCATGGCTTATATACCGGCTAAAAAATCCGATTTTGATTCAAGGGTGACACCTCTGTTTCCAGCTTATTCTTATGTTCCTCCCAACGTACGAATTATTGAATTCCACCAGGGGTCTTCGAGAGACAAAGTCTTGAGACTATCCTCTCTGAAGCACCCGGGCGCATCGCAGTGGTAGATGTTCTCATTTCACACCACAACTTCCCTTCTTGACCACCTAACTAGAGATTACAACCAAGCCCTTGAAACATAGTCTAATGCAGAGAAGATTTTGCCCTCCTTTCGACTAATCTCAGCCGAGATGCTCAAGTAGACATTCATTTCATGCGGAACGTTACCCGGGAGTATTCGTATCGATCCTCGCGCAGTCCCTCGGTCATTGATGCACGTTTGCAGGAAATGGAGGGAGGTCGCCATCACCACCCCAAAAATATGGTTCACTATCCGTTTGAACTTCGTGGGCGATGAATGCCTTAAGGGAAACCGCGTACGTGAAGCGGCGTTCACACTTGGCACGATTCTCGATTGAGCTCATCCCTACGACCTCGATGTTTTCATCAAGTATGATGACAACATATCTACCCATCCCGCTACCGCAGTACTGCTCTCTAGTGCTAGGTCTGGAAATTGTCTGTTGATGGACCGCCCTCTAAATTTGGCTTCCTCTCACTTTGCCGTGGTTTTTTCAATCGGCTTGAATATTGTAAGGGTACCAGGGGACTACCAACCGAGATCTGAGGTCAGATGTATTTTCTGTGGTCCCGCGTTCATGCCATTTCAAACTGTTCACGGATACCTCCTTTTCTCTCCCTGCCAGTCTCACGGAATTCAGCAATGACTGACTCTTCAGTAAAAATACCTGTACCACACTCCGTAACCTTGTGGATCCCGAATAACTCACATTCTGCAGTAGCCCATGTTCGAGCGACTTACCCCGAATTAACCTTCCGAGGTCACTCATCTCGCATTGATAATGGGTAGAGACGCCATCACGCTCGCTACCTATATATGATGTATGGTTGGCGAAGATGAGTTTTAAGCATAATGTGCGCTTCCGAATAGCTACGAACTTGAAGTCAGGGCAATAACAAAATAACAGGAGAGAGCACGACATACCTTTGATGGCTCGCAAAATAATCAGATCTATAAAATGAAAGAGTAGTTCTTTTTAGCATCCCCGTAAATGATTGCTGTGTTATACGCCATGAATCAAGGACTTATGCGGTGATGGTAGATAAAAAAGCCTGACAGCAATAACCGGATCGGAATGCGGACCGGCCGCCAGGACTTTGCAACTGCCATCATCCACCTTCGTCGTCTTCCCCCATCTCGTTGTTCGGGACTCTTACCTCGCAGGACACCCACGCTCTGATGCTACTTCTGAATCCTCCAGTAGTAGAGTCCTCCAGCAGTACCTTCACAACACAGGGTACCTGGTATTCACACGAGGTGATTCGCAGAAAAAATCACTTGACGGACCGAAACCTTGCATGATAGGCTGGTAGCACAAAAAGGGAAGAAGGAATATCCTGTTTAGTGCCTAGGTATATTACCGGAAGTGCAGTGCTGACACGAGGTGCGTAATGTAAGCTGCATATATGCTGTTGCTAGACTACTACATTTATAGGAAGGATGTGAGGGAATGGCCTGAAGACGTCTTTGTGATCTCAAACCGGCCGTACGTGTTCACCAGCTGTTCTGCTGTTGTACTGTGCCGGAAGAGCCTCTCTTGCTCATGAATGACTTGTCGTCGCAAGCTCTGGTCGAGTGTGGCATTCAACGGCAATCGTTGAGGGCGATGCGATACGGAATCCACAGCGAACAGCACATACTAAGTTGCCTCGCTTTCTTCCTTCATACCATGCCGCACCATCCGACATTCAGCTCCTCAGACACTTATCTAATCGTATTCTCACTTGAAGGCACACTCTACTGTCTCCCATCCTTAGTCCTACGAGGTTCTTCGCACCCCTCTCCTTCACATTTGAACCCAGGCCCATCCTCATCCAAGCACCCTACATCATTCTCGAGCAACTCCTGCAGCTTTTTCGTAGCTTCGCGATCCACCCATGACACGCGTTTGACGAGCTCGATAGCGTACTTAACCTGGCTGCAGTGGCTGTTGTATGTATGTAAGACACCCTTGGTGAGGTCTGTTCACCTTGACTCTGCGAGGCTGCAATGAGAAACTTGAAGGTCCCCTTTTTGACTACGACAGGTGTGCTAGCCTTAAAAGCTTGTCAACCCTGTAATTATTGATTGTCTCTCATCTGCGAGGAAGATTCACCTACCCGCATCAATGAGTAGAACGCACGTGGTGTCGGTTGGATTTGGGGAGTGATCCCAAGTTCCAGTTCTGGAGGCGATTATGGTACGTGCAGCGACTACTAACAATAACACTTCCACTCGTGGTGGGCGCTCGCGGGCGAAAACCAATGCCACCGAGAAGGCACAGCCTTCCCCAAGAAGACCGAATACACACGACCAACCTACTTATACGTGCCGAAATAACTATTTATCCAAGCGCAATGTTCCTTAGCCGGCTGGTGGCAACTATCACCGAAGCGACATGCTTGAAAGCGTAGCAATCTAATTGTATAATACAAAAGAAGCGGTTGCGCTTTGGGACGAGACAATAAGACCCCGCCGCGCAATGTCCATGTATAAAAAGCTGTCATTGCTCGTCTTTGATGTCTTCACCTACTTACTACAGCTGCACTGGTTTGCACTCATAATCTTCTACGAACATCCTCACCAATAATCATGGACAACTTCATCGAGTTCGTCCTAGACGTTCTCGGGCTTGCCCAGGATAACGTTCCGCAGAATGAAGCATCTGAGATATGCGCTACGAGTGGTGGTTGCGTTGTGGCGTGATAAGCACGGATAATTTATGCAGTGAGGGCTTAGTTCTCAGTCTCTTTCATTGATCTCACTGGAAATTGTCAGAGCATCTGAACCAGGTGTGAAAGGCCTCTCACTTGGAAAGCAGGACTAGTCCAAGTCACGTTGTGCTGCGTAACACGCTCCCTTATTGTTTTATTTTCATCAACAACGTTACGACTACCGCATCATAGCATCAATGCAATCACATTGGACTCCATACCATATTTCCCTTCATGCTCATGTGATGATATAATGAAAGCTTTTCGTTATACATATTCAGTTATTTATACTTTTCCCTTGTATTATTCATGACCTACAGTTTCCGGCTGGCAATAGAAATCGTGTCTTTGAGATATAAGGTACATTATAACGACGAGATCAAATCGAAGAATCTTGAGCTTTTTTCACACAAGCAAAGCGACTGGAAACGTGGTCGGCACACTCGGAATTTCAAATTACGTGTCTTATTTACGACCCTCACTACTCATCTGCTGCCGCCTCCATGGACAACGACGGACAAAGATGTTCTCTAACTCCATGAATGTCAGCACGAAGACTTTTACTGGATTTAATGTGATTGTCTGACTGACTTACATGGCACCAGGTACCTTGAGAGTGCGCTTCGAAGAGTGCCCTGGCGCTGGATTCGCCTTATTCGACGTCCATAGGACAGGAACTGAGACTCGTTCGCTGAGGCCCTTCTCTGGTTTTCTCTTTTCTGGTACGGACGGGAAAGAGGCTCGGAGTATTGCCTCTGCATCATTGAGCATATGACTATCCGACATCGACTTCGAGGCAGGAGAAAATATGGAGACCTGGACCGGAGAAGGACGACGAGAACGGAAAATTCAGTGATCTAAAGGATACGTTGAATATGATGGCCATACAAAGAGCATCGAAACCGACGGACGACGCTCTAATATGGGGGATTTTCCAGGGCCAAAGGACCCATAGAAGATACTGATGGACGAGCTGAGCCTGGACGTGAAGAGAAGCAGAGGTCTCCGCTAATGTTTCTTTGCCAAAAGGTGACACTCCAGGGTTCTATTGCTACGGTGGGATGTGCTATTTCACAAAGCCCACCACACTCTTCTAAATCTTCGTTTTTCTACGCATAGCCAAGTTGGGGATGTGGAAGCCTTACCTGTCAGAGGCAAACGGCCAAGCTCAGCGACGAGACGGTACGAGGGTTATTCTTGATGGAGATTGGCGGCACGCCTTTGGGTAAGCATATCTCTGCTTTCACTACATTTTTATGAGACTGATCTATTTGTGGAACATACAAGTATAGTTAACTGGCTTGAGCACCCCCAACGACGATTTCCTCATGAACGAGGACTAGGTATCTTCTCAGGAACCTAGTCTAAGCCATATACACGGTTGATGGCAGAGATATCAGTGTGGTAGGGGTGTAGTCGTTCGCTGGCAAGATGGTGAAATTTCCGCCTAGGACGTTTAGGCCAGCGACAATATGCCGGAGGATATTGTTCTACCTGCTGATTTGAGGACGTGATCGAAGCATTGGTAGTATTCCCAATCACTTGGAAGATATGCGAAACACGCCCAATTCGCATCTGTCTTTCACGGCTTCAATACCGACCTATTCTCTCGTTTCCCGCCTTTTCTCGCATTTCTTCTCCGCTCTTTAAGACGCGTGAAAACATTCGAGATGTTTGCCCTGGAATGGTTAACGATCGAGGAAAGATCGGGCAGTATGAAACCAGCCATGGATCGGGAAACCCAACATAGTTGAACTCGATCTTGAATCATCATCATGTTTTTCAACTGCGCATACTTCGTTCTTTATACCGTGGTCGTCGCTTGGTTCTCAACGTCGATTGGCGAGGTCTTGCCTACCACCGACATTACTTGGAGGTGGCTGGATGCTATCCTTGTTGATGTTGGGCTGCTCGAGTTCTACGCGACCTCAAGACAACTAGGCGATACCTTCCTCGAAGACGTGGTCAATGTTATTGAGCCCACGGCATTGCAGCCCATTGACCTGGTCACGGCTTTGATGGAGAACAGTTCAGGCAGTGAACCCAATGGCACAGGCATTTACGCAGACGACACCCGTACCGAATTTGTGATGCTACAACTTCTTGAACCTAAAGTCGCCGTGGTTGAAGTGACCTTTGCATCGACGAATATCATGGACGACGCTGTTGATATTCAGCCAACGCTTCTGCTTGCCAATGTTACCCCGGTTGGGTCTCGCCATTCGCTGTTTTCGTTCCCTGGTTCAATTTCACCAGCATCGCTCTTGACCATCGTCACATCCGTTTTGGTAGGCTTTGCTATGGGATTCCTCGCCCGTGGTGTTTCCCTTTCCACCGGTCGAGGCAATCTCCCCTCTCTCTTCCTCGAAGCCCGCAGTTCCTCTGAATCGTTCACTTGCTGTACCATCGATTCTGTTGTCCCAAGCAGACTGGGAATGTACTCGTCGGGCGGAATTAGACAGGGCAATATCATCGAGGTGAGTTCCGTATATTCATTCTTGAGAACGTCTTATAATTATACCTGCAGGCATCCGTGGATACAGTATCCTTTCCATGTGACAATCTCTGCGACAATGCTACCCTTTCCTTAAAGACGTCAGTCAGCGTTCAGGCTATGCCTGAAGTACAGGAGCACCACGTAAGGACATATCTTGCAGCCTTCATTCAAGGACTAACACTGAAGTTTCAGGACGTTTGCATTGGCACAGATTCAGTCTTAAGAACCTCCGCTGGTGTTCAGTGTGTATTGGAACAATTGGAATCCAAGGTAAGCTTGTCTATTTCACTTTGTTGATGCACTGACAAAATTTGCACATCTCAGGATGTCTCCGTAGCTACCGACCCGGTTTTCAAATGCTCAGTTGGTGTTCAATGCACGTTGGTACCCTCGGAACACAAGGCAAGAGTGTCTCTTTCACTCCGTTGATACCTCGACTAACGTTGCACATCTTAGGACGTTTCGGTTTGTACCGAGCCACTTTCAAGGATGTCCTTAGGTATTCAATGTGAACTGGCAGCAAAGCAATCTCAGGTATGGCTATCCATTACACACTTTTACTTCAGCAGCTGACATGACATGTCTCACAGAACATTGTTCCTGGCAAAAGTCTCTATGTGCAGGATTCACGACTTCAGTCAACGGGTCCTGCAGATTTGTTTTCGGTCGGGCCAGTCTCTAGTGTCAATGTGAGTGCACTGTGAAATGGATCTATGGTGGCCATTCATTTACGTGATCTCAGAACCTATATGTTATGGCACCGACGATTACGTTTCCTCCTATCGACAATGCTCCCGCCTTAACCAGGTTTGAACATTTGCAGAGAGATATTTCGTCCATGGGAGATAATGATGATGTAAGGATTTTGACCTGCTCTGGGTAACAAGTATACTAATGTGTTGATGTGTTGTGTGTTGCAGATTCAGGCAGCCTCACTTTCGTTGTCGGAACTGGGAACACCGCCTCCCTCATTATCAACCTCGCTCTCAAGGCCGGTTCCGCGAAGGAGCCACGGTTTCGAATATTTCGATCCTTCTTTTGGGCCTGATGCAAGGGTGAGTGTGGTACCAAGGGCGTCAATATCCATGAATTCTCACGATCAAATTCTAGTTTTTATGGTCACGAGAATTCTGGCATCGGTTCCTGAGGAAGAGGAAGCTCATTAAGATTATCTATGATACCCTGCTTCCTGATCAATGGGACGAGAATACCACAGATGAAGAGAAGGCGGAAATGGAAGCGGGTTTGGAACTGGTAAGTATTGTCAGCTACCATCCGTAATTTCCTTGCTGACAATCGACACTGTAGGTGTATTCGTACGCACAGCGCCTATCCGAGCACGCGACGAATCCAATTCTGCGTCTTCCAGGCAACATTTTGCCGGAAGAGGACTCAGACGATTCAGACGAAGAAGAATCATCGATCGAGTCGGAGGAGGACCAGTCTGTTGCCGAAACATCGGGGTCTTCGAGGGCCTCAATAGCCGTTCGGTCCCCTTCTCCGTTTGTGCGCCCGTCAAATCCTCAGTCACGATTTTTGGGATCATCTGAGGCATCGATGGCCACAGCATCTATTCGAGGGCGTGTCCCATCGTCGTCGAGGACAAGGCCAGCATTGGCCAAAGTTACCAGTGGGTCCGGTACCGACCGACCTTTGCCATCGCAGACACCAATGAAGGTTAGAGGAATTCAAAGAGATGAGATAGGCGTACCCACGCCGCCTCCCTCTTTGCGACCGAAGTTGGCAACAAGAACAGGCCGTTTCCCTATCGCGGTGCGTACAACACGCCGCAAGGATGAAAGCGGTTCTCCTAGTCGTCCAGCAAGAAAACATGTGAGTCTTCATTTCATTCACTGTATTTTTGCAATGCCAATACCATTCTCAGCTTCCTCCTTCCAAATTCCCTCGATGGCGATGCTAGACTGATATCTTGACGAGCGCATTGAGATGACGAGGATGTCTCTACTATCCACACTTACCACGTTGCCGCGTTGGGACCTAAGGGACGATCAGCGGTGCATCAGAGCCGACGGGCCTTTTATGCATGCGGCTGGTCATGGGGGAAGGATTGGTTCGCTGACGAGTTGACCAGTCCTTCTCTCCCTGGTAGATGAGGAACATTGAGACGGTGGTGGTCGACGGGCCATCACCATTCTCTGATGTTCCTCTGAGGGACGGTTGACTGCCGACGGGTAGTTGACGAGTTCTGTTCCACTATATCCATTTCCATCGCGTGCACGACATACTATGACATCCTTGGACATCCTCTTCATCTCTTGCGTCTTGTTGGTTTTCGGTTTTGGCTTGGTCATCATCGGTGTTTGTGGTCACAGTTCGGAATCCGCGCGGTATATCTCTCGGTTGACTATCGATTCTCCTCCAGCCTATATCATTATTCTTATTTATTGCATTCCTACCTGGTATACCCTCTTTTCCGTTACTTTTGCGGTCTTCTCCTCAATCATCACAGCCAATACCTCGCCAATCTGCATACTTCTCCTTTGAGGTCAGCCTATCATCATCATGTTCGTATTTCCATATTTCTTTGGGATCTTCTTGTCATGTATTTTCTCTTCGATTTGTCACTTCCGGTATTTCGTCAATCTTCTCTTTCTCTTTCTCCCCTAACGGCCTATACCTCGCCAATTTGCATATTTTTCTTCGAGGTCAGCCTATCATCAACACATATCTATTCTCATTTTTCTTTTGTCTCTCTGGATTTTCTTCTCGTCTTTCTTTTGGGTTCATGCGAATATTATCCCTCTTTTTGACATCGACCGTTGACTAAGGTGAATTGTATTCAAGATTAATCTCAGGTTTGGAATTCTTGGCCTTTTGTACCAGTTCGCGACAGAATGTCAAGTTTGAATGTGAGAAACCGGGTGGTCAAGGCTCAAGTTGCTTAAGGTGACTTGGAGCCGGATGTCAAATATCTATATAAGCGGATTTGCAATGGCTACGTCATTTTTTGTCTTCGCTGTCCTCTTTTCCTTTCTTCCTTCCCTCGTAATCTTCAACGGTTTACGGATGACAAGGAACCAATGACAATTATGCGTCCAGGAAACTCAGCGGTGAACCTTGACGCCGCCTTCTAATCGTGTGCCAGACACCTTAGCCACTTTGTATAGGCGAGACGCTGTGCGCAATACCTCTATTTTCCTGAGCACTGGCAAAAAGTCACGGATAACCGAGTTTAGTCCCCCTTATTAACGCTGGGATACTCGAAGGCTATATGCGTTTTCCTCTGCTGGGTAAAAGCTACCTTTATAGCATAACGAAATGTCGATTGTCGATGGCTCAACTGCGGCTCTGCCCTCGGAGAGAGTTTGAGGGGAGAACGCTGGACTATTTCAAAGGTGAGGTATACGCAGTGACATCAGTCCAAGTGGCCAGGAGGACTAGGTGGTGGGAAACGGATATCTAGAGAGCACAACGCTGTTTTGAAGGCCTCTTAAGATCGAGCATTTCGGAGGCACGCCATTAATTGAAGAAGATGAGGACGCGTAAATTTCGATGTTTTGCTCTTCTTTCTCTAGGTCTACACCTCGTATGGCTAAACTTCTTCAGTGCGACGAATTTATGACTCAGAGAAGCTCTCAAACCCAGCGGGAAAAACGACCTTTACGCTGTAGGATCGTCCTAGAGAACGTGGACCATTCTTGAATTGTTCTTCGTGGGTAAGATAAATACGGCTCCTTGTGCTGCCTTCTCTCAACAATTGGAATATGGTTACGAACGTATGAACGCTGTCTGTTTGCCGTCTTCTCAGTACTAAATTCCCGAGCTCAATGTTCCAGCTTGTACTCAAGCTAATCATTGCTTCAGGATTGCAACGCTGAATATTCTACGCCAATGCAGAAGAAACGGAGTTCCTCTGAGAGCGGCAGGACCACGATGCCCTGTAAGGGAGAAGGGCCATGTCAATCCAGCCCTTTTTTCATACAGGTACATTCTTGACAATATGTCGCAAAAGTTGGTAGCAAATCAAAACAACTTCCAGGTGGAATTACTCACTCTGTATGAGGCTACAGGCTCCTGGGATCGGTTTCTTCTTCCGTGAGGTATACTTCATGGAAGGATTCCTCATCGGACTTTGGCTTTTTCGGAACCGTAAGGCGTCGTTTGTGCCCTGACATATTTATTGACGCTGCTTTAGTGAGCATTCCCCTTCTGGGCGCCGTCATGGGCGTATAAGATCGTTGTCAGATTCTCGCGGCGGCCCGGCACACTATACATACTTCAACCCTCATACTACAGCGGTTTGCACGGTAGTAGACCCTCAGCATCAGCTATCAACTGCTTCGCCAGGCCTCATGGAGACTGAATCTACGCGCCACCCATAGGACACGTCCGGAATTTCGCGAATCAGGCTCTAGCCCACGGTCACTTTTGCCTGAATGCAACTTTGTACGTGATGATAGCGCGTTGAAAGCTGACTCGATTTAAATTCACATCATATTCTTTTCACACCGCCACTGTCTGGGGCTCGCTGATGTCCGGTGAATGTCAGGTCCTTCTGTCCGTAACAAGCGTTTAAACACTTCCATGAAATAGAGTGCCTACCTGGCAAGTGCCCGGTTCGACTGGTCAGGGGACGCCACTTGGGCTCGGAGGGGAATTTCCGTTAAAATCGTGGATTCGTCCACTTGGAAAGGCCCACGGGCGTCGGGAGTTTGCGAGCACAGGGGGGACCAGTCGACAGCTCGAGGGTATGACGCTGCAGTAGCGCGGGTTAATTTACATACGGGTGATTGCCGTTGGTTGATGCGATGATGAGGCGTGGGACATGATGCGATCAGTGGCATCGTGTGGAGAACTTAGCATCCGCCAGTACGCCACTTCGGACATGGAGATAAGTATCTGTTATATTTGCGCTAAGCAATTCAGTACCTTTCCGGGGATGGCGACCAGATGGAGTTACTTATGGTGAAGAAGCTGGTTATGCAACTGAGTACGGATTGCGTACGTAGTTTGGTCTAGGGACTGGTATAGAAGATATCGTGGTACTTGATTATCTACAGGACAGAGTATTATACGAAGTATAAGTAAAGGAACGGCATATGCTTGCAGCGTCAGATAACAGATGTGTATGATATAAACATTCCTACTTCAAAATTGAAGCCAAGGGAGACAGACTATACAGAATTAGCGAAGGAACTATATTAAGGTGCGCCAAAAGGCTGTACGACGAAATGACCGCTACCGGAACTTACTGTCCCAGATCACTATACGAAGGGGAATACTGTTCAAATCCAGGAAGTATGTACCCCTGCAGCGAATAATGCGGATCCGTGCTATTCAAGACCACCTTATGATGATCCACATCCCAAGCCGACGCGTGAGGTTGAGACACATACGTAGTCGGCCAATGGGAAAAGTTCCGATCAGAAGACGCGTGGGGAGGTGGCGATATCACGCTGTTGCACGCTGGTGTCTCCTCAAAATGGAGTGGAAGGGGAGGCCCGGTCGATGAATGAGAGTAGAGGACGGGCCTCGGTTCCTGCACTGGATATGTATGCGAAAACTCGTATACGAGGGATAGAAGTACCACTTTGTCTGTCGGTGTGGGCTCGATGATGTCTTGGGTCACAATACATTGGGCTAAATCTGGGTGTGCTTTTAGAAAAGACCTTTACATAAAAGAAGGGTACAATAACGTACTGTATTCTTCACAGAATTGTGTCCAGTACTCGGGTAGGAACTTGACTCGGTAGGCATAACAGAAAGCAGGGTTTCTTTCGTCCACGTACGGAAGTAAGGGGGATACTTCCGAGTGCACGGGTACGCTGTTGGTGTAGACAGTGAATGAGGAAAACGTAGAAGCCGAAATCTGTCTCGATGAGATGAAGGTCACTGTCGGGGTAAGGGTCCCTAGAGGACGGTCGGCTGGGAGAATAATACGGCGATGATAAAAAGGCTTAGAAGGCACTGGTTCAAAAGAATGTCGTAAAGGAGAGTAGCCGTGCCGGGTGGACTCTTGGTGACAAATCTCGATGCGAACGACGACGTTGCCAGGTATGGCGGGAAGCACTTGGTGTCCAAATTCATCTGAGGAGATGCTGCTGGGCGGGCTCAGGCGAGACGACTCGGAAGATGCTTCCGATGACGACGAGGTAGTAACCTCCGATAACGGAGAGGCCATAGCATAATCGTTTGTTTCTGAGTCAGGAGAATCAGCAGAGGTGTCCGTTGAGGACGACTCTGGTTCAGGCGAATATTCTTTTCGTGTGAGTAGGTCGAGGACTAGGTGTTGTCGTCGTAAATGGAAACGAACATTCAGAGTGATGAACTACTCGCCTCTGTCGTCTTCGCATGTATCCCGCAGTTGCTGTAGGCGACTCCCCACCTGCTTCGCTGTCCTCTTCTTGCCTGTCTTGTTGTATATTTCTTCGGATATGAAGATATTCCTTTTGGGAAACCGACGAAGATCTTTAGGGTTCTTGATGTTCGCGGAGCTGGGACGATATTTTTCTAAAGCTAGAGGTTTCAAGATGTGAATTGCAGGGCATATACATTTGATGATTAGAATACCTTCAATCAAAGCCGCTTCAATGTACGGCGGCCAGACAGGTTCGTTCTGTTGACCTTTCATCGTCTTCCATGATTTCCTCCCCGTGATGATGGTTTCCGCACGAACTTTAGAAGAGAGGGTAGAGCGTCGACGGGAGGTAGGGCGAAGATTTCCTTCCATCGTCGGATAAAGGCTGTTGAAGACGGGAGAGAACTCGAGTTCATCGCCCATGGGCGGGTGAAAACATTAAGCATGGCATGCCGGGCCCTATAAACCGCCCAGTCAAAGTGGCAGAGTTCCCGCTATAGGTCCGGTGAGATCCAGATTGCTTGCCAAGTACCCGTCTTTAGCAGGTCGATCGAATGCAAGCGGTGACTTTCTATTCAACGAAGCCATTATGCCGTCACCTCGAAACCATGCCGGCCTATGCAGAAAAGGGCGGCCTTGATTAAGAATGATCGGGAGACAAAAACAGTAAGGCCAAACAAGTTCCTGGAACCTGATACTATGCGTACAACTGGGCCCCAGTTTAACCGGATGCAGAAAAAAAGGACATTACGGGAATGTCGATGGAGACCGCCATGCAAGTCGCGTACAGATCGCCCAAGGAGCCGTGGTAAGCCAGTGAGTTGGAAAACCGTACAAAGTCAATTGGCCCCTTGTAGAGCGATTTTTTTTCGCTTCCTGAGCGGGCAGGGAAGGCAACAAAGGCTGAAAGCCACAAGGGGATGCTTAGCAAGTTCTAAAGCGACCCGAAAAAAAAAACAATGTTAGAAAGAGATTTAACAGCTTAAAATAAACAGATTTACGCATCTCATCTACCAGATGATCAAAGGGCAGATTTGTTGGGAGCCGGCAAACCTGACGGTCCAAGTTCCGAGCTTGAACTTGGTTCGCCTGAATTTCAAATTGGCAGTGGTCGATGATTGGCCTTGTTTGCATTGAAGGGTCTTGCGGCTCCGAAAATCAGTAATTTTGGCCTTTTGCTTCGACCATCGTGCCCAATGGACCCCCATGCATCGGATGATTCGTCTACAGAAGACGACGCAGCGTCGCAGACGACTGAAGACGATCCCCAAGTTCCTGAGCTCAATGGGCAATCTGCTCCGCCACCGCCCCCGCCAACTGCTCCCGTAGCCTCTTCGACAGCAAGAGAACGACCGCACTACGAGCTACGACATACGATGAGGGGCCACACAAAGTCAATTTCAGCTGTGAAATTCAGTCCCGATGGGACGCTCTTAGCTTCTTGCGGTAAGTTTGAGGCGTTCCTTTGGACACCGGTGTCGCTTGAAAGCTCTCTCTGTCAGGTGCAGAAAATATGGTCAAGATCTGGTCCCCCTTTACCGGAGAACTAATTCGCAATCTAAATGGACATACCGCCGGGCTCTCTGATATCTCCTGGACCACAGATAGCGTCTATTTGGCATCGGCGTCCGACGATAAAACTATTCGAATATGGGAGGTCGATACTGTATGTACTGATAGTATTAGAGTGATTCCAATATATCCTGATGGCTTTGGAACCAAGGGTCTGACCGCAAAAGTCCTTAAAGGCCACACTAAAGAAGTGTTCTGCCTCAACTACAACGCCGCGTCTAACCTTCTCGTTTCTGGGTGCTGCGACGGAGATGTGAAGATCTGGAATACTGCCAGAGGTTTTATGCGTTGCTATACTGCCCTCTCCTGACCTTGATTGAACTTTCGGTACCGCAGGCAAATGCATGAAGACGCTCCATGCGCACTTGGATTATGTGACCGCAGTACATTTTAATCGGGATACCTCTCTGATCGTGTCTTGTTCCTTGGATGGCCTAATGTGCGTTCAGGAGTTCTCTTTGATCAACACTAATTCGTTCCTTGATACCAGACGCATATGGAATACAAGCGACGGTCAATGTCTGAAAACCCTTGCCGAGTCCCAGGACGCAATATGGTCGGTCATGTCATGTCGGATTTGCCCCCAGTTGTCTGACACCACCGATAGCCAGCATGTGCAGTTTTCTCCCAATTCAAAGTATATCCTCTCCACTGCGCACGACAGTGCAATCCGGCTCTGGGATTACCAGACCAACCGCTGTCTAAAAACTTACGTCGGCCATTCTAATTCGAAATACTGCATATCAGCTTGCTTCAGTGTTACCGGTGGGAAATGGATCGTAGCAGGCAGCGAAGATCATAAAACCTATATTTGGGACCTGCAAACACGAGAGATCGTTCAAATTCTCGAAGGGCATAATGGTATGTTTCTCACTCACCTGACGTGACTAGCACTAACACTGTACTGTTTCAGACGTCGTTGTGGCAATCGCTGTGAGTCTTGGGTCGTCTCTACTTTTTCTTGCTCAGGAACTAACATACCCCTTCCAGACACACCCCTCGCAGAATATGATTGCAACGGGCTCCATTGATAGCGATCTTACCATCCGGATATGGTCAGATCGCACTGGCGAAGCTTGACGCCGACTTTGTACTTTTTTTTAACGGTTTTCATGGCGACAGTGTGTGATTTACTTGCAGATCATCAATAGCATGTACAACTTGGTGTAGAAGAGGGGTTACGCTGAAAGGTACTCAGCGTTAATAATATTGATACAAGGTCCATTTAAATGCGATAGAAAATCGTTGTTAGCAGGAAAAGAAAGCATGGTCGACGGTCATCACGATTATGGTGCACGTAGCTTACTTAACAGGTTCGGCATTCAACAAATCTACCGCAACGGTGAGTTGATTAACATTGGACCAAGTAAGGCTGATAACCTCACCTTTAGCTACCTCTTTATCCGCATCCGTCAATCCGGAATCATGTGCTTCCAAGAAAGCGTCAACCTATACGCCATTTCAGCCGGCAGCTATACAATGGAGGTAAAAGTCGACCAACCTCGTCCATAACATTGTCGCCTCCGTCTAGTGTATCATCATCAAACTCTTCATCTCCGTCGTCATCGTCCTTGGCATCATCGATAGCAAACGCAGTGCGTTCCATAAGAGCAGCGTTGGCCGCCTGCACCATAGGCATCGGTGAGAACACGGAACTGTTTGCCTTAGTACTCGTCGTGTCCACGCTGAGTGTTGAGATCGAAGTTGCGAGTGTCGAAGTACTCTCGCTCGACTTGAGGCTTGCCTTCGACGAAGAGTGCCGCATTGAGGGCGTGAGAAGCGATTCTCGAGCCTTGGGTTCCTCCAATTTCGTGTAACGTCCGATAGATGGCCGATGAATCACCTACGGGGATGTCATAGTCAACATACCGGTTTCAATACCGAACTCGGCCGCGACTTACTTGATGTTTTCCAATCGTCTTTCCAATCTCATCTGTGAACATGTTGAATATCTTCTTGTTACTATCCGTTGCAATCGTGGACCAAATGTCGCCTAACAGTCCGCTGTTAGACGTCGGCAGTTCCATGTCAGGTAGGGGGTCTAATCTGAACGATGCTGACAGGTCGGTCTCGAAGAAGGATTCAAGCACCTCGTCGGCAAGCACGACCATTCTGAACCTACGCGCACAAAGATGAACGTTGTTCACAGAGTTAGGAGTTTCAATACATACGTTGCCAAGTTCAGATACGGCTGGTTAGAAGCGATAGGCGGTGGCGACGATGGCTCGCCATCCTCTCCTGTTTCGTCTTCTGGTCGGGGTAAGAGGGCATCGCCATATTCGAATGCATTAGTCATGAATCGACTGACGGCTCCGAGGTACGCATCCCCAATCTCATATCGAAATATAAACTAAATAGTGATATCTTTAGAGGCCAAAAAATACTATCAGAGGAAAACTTGACATACCAGGAATGATTCCGAAAGGGTCAGCACCTCGTCCTTTGTAAGATAGCCATCTTTGTTCTTATCGTGAAGATTAAAGAACCATTCGATGTTCTCCATTAGATCATTGAACATGACGCCATCTAATCCAGAGACCAGATCCTGTTAAGGCCGATTCAGACGTGATCTAAAGATATAACCAAGGGGCAAAAGTACCTGGAACGACAGGGCCCCGCGGCACGACGTATCCCAAAAGAAGAAAAGGCGATCAATAAATTCGTGCTCTGCCATTTCACGATCAATACGTTGCTGAAACAATTAGTGAGAAAGAAAGCTAGGAAGAATGGTACTAGGGCAAACCTGGAAGCCGTTGTGGACGATTCGCTCGTCCCTTGCCCATGTCGCTATTTCGCTAAGGAAATACTGGAACGTCTTCAATCCAATCCTGGTCTCCGGTTTCTCTTCTGTCCCATCGGCAGGTGTCAAAAGGGTGGGTGGAGGAGGTACGACCGGAGGCGGTGGGTAGATGCACATTGACCGATAAAGTGAATCGTAAACGAGGCCTGCCTGTTCTTTATTAAATCTGCCAAGGCTTTTGAGGTTCCGCACAGCAGAACGCTTAGAAAAAGACTCTATACTGTGGATAATCTCGCTCCTGAACCGCTTGCGTTCAGAAAGAATCATGTCATCGGTTATGACCGAGAATTCACGGAATGAGACCAGAAGGAGCTCTTGGAAACGTGTTATTGCTCGCGCACGAGGATCGGTCGAATCCGGATGTGCAGAATCTCCCAGAGATGCGAAATAATCTCGCATGAGACTGATATATGTAGATCAGATTATAAGCGACAAGAGGAGGGATGAAATGTACTTGAGAAATTGACCGTCATCTTGGATCTGAAGAAGTTTCTCCCCGTTAATCTTGAGAATGGCTATTGACAGAATATGAGTAGACATTCAGCAAGTCATCAAAACGATCTAACCCAGTCTAAAATAGGTATCAAAATTGAGTCGCTAAATCAGTGGTATTTATGGCTGTCGCTTACCCCACTTGGAATAGTACTTTTGGTCCCATGCAGAAGAAGCAATCCACAACCCGAAAAGCGAAAATCATGGGCATACTGTTAATATACCTGTGGCGACGTTGACATAAACCAAAGAACACAGCAGCCGACATGCACCCACAGACTCAAGAACCAGGGCAACGACGCAACGGAAAGTTGAACATCTACCTCTTGGAAATGGTCGTGGATTATCGGCAAACACCGTTGCACTAATGCCTCGAATACACGTTGATCTAATAGCGTTCCGTGCATGGAAGGGCTGAAAAAACTTGAGATCGTTACTTCCACAGGACATCAAGACGGCGTACGCGTAGTAACCAGGGAGTAGGCGGTCACATAAAACTTCTAACAACCAAAATGCTTGCTCTTCTGACATATATCTAAAGGGAATTAGACGGATGAGACACTTGCAAAACTTGGACACTCACATAAGGATAGCTGCAGCCAAGATATTCATTGCCTATCGTTTCCAAAGTCAGGGTCTGAATATGACTGTAAACGAAGCACAGACTTGACAATAACCAAGTTCGGGATTCTTGAACGAGTAAGCTTGCAACACGCGTCGGAGGGCGCCGATTCCTTCTTCAGACTGATAACCAGCATACTCCGGCAAGCTCCTGTGGAGATCCTTCTCAATATCCTCCGTACTAGTACTTGTCCGTCCCTTGTTCTCTTCCAATATCTTAGCATAGCATCCCGGGTTGGAGAAGCGCAGAAATATGGAGCCAGATAAGGTTTCCCACATCTCCCCACGAAGTCGGTTCGGTAGTCCAACTTGTACGAGTCGAGTACATTGAGGATACCGTAAAAGGGTGAGATTCCGCCCGTGTGCTTCCAAGACGAGTCAGTCAAACATGCCGAACGTGCACCGGCGTAGCACACATACTTCGCAGGTAATTTGTCCAGAGTTTAATCTTGGAAGCTTCCCGAAGCCTATATGTTTCTCTATATTAGTAGCCTTTTAAGTAAAGGTCAAATACACACTTCTTTGGATCTCCAGGGAACTTGAAACGTAGCCCCAGACCGCCATGGTAGGTCGTCTCCCTCGGCTCTGGATGTTCTTTCTCCTGACTAATAAGACTGCCATCCTCCCTCTCTTGATCCACGACCGACGACGTCGTAAGCACGAGCACTTCCGAATAGCACGTCTTCACAAACCCCTTGACGGCCTTCATCTGCCCGCGCTGGAGCTCCATCTTCAATGCGTCACGCAGCAATGAGCAAAACTGGTCCGCCGTCGGTCGAAGGGACGTCAATTGAATGATCTGCAGCGATTCAGCGCATGTACCCCCTACTACATGAGCTAGAAACTTACTATTTTCCCCCCATGAAACAGAGCAAGACTCAGTGCATAGATACCCGCTCGAGCATTGAGCCGTTCGACGCGCCGTATCGTCGACAGCGGGATGGTGAAGCGCACAGACTTGCGGTCAAGCGACGCAAAGGCCAGGTATGGAGCGATGAGATGCAGCTTGCCCGCCTAGGACACCGTCGGTCAAGGGTCTCAATGCAATATCGTCGCTGGACTCACATACGAATCCTCTTCTCCTTCGACCCCAAGGCTCAAAACAGCATTAATATCCATCTTTTCTACCTCCTCTTCGAGCGCCTTTTCTGGTGATGAGCCATTGGGCACTGGTGTCGCAGGCAAGGAGAAGAATATCTCAGTCAACTGTTCCTTTGTGGGTTCCTTGAAATTCCGTAGCGCGGTGGAAATCGTCGACATCGTTACCCGTCCTAGCTGAAGAGGGCGAGAACGAGGCTAGTGGCCACCTTCAATTCCCAGACGATGAAGGTGACGGAACTGAGCCTAGGCGGTGGCTGTGTAGTAATATCAATGCTTTGATTCACAACATACATATCTAGCGGCGCAAATTCTCCAGTCACACTCTTAGTTTACAATCGAGAATCAGTCCGAAAGTATTCTAATCGATTCGCCTGTCCACTAATGCATCTTTAAGGAGGGGTCGGTTTGGCCGTATCACGTATGTAAATAAGTTTAACCATTCTGGAGTTAGTACATTATCTCTAACCGGTTCCTGCGACGGCTTGTTGCAGAATCTTCACCTGCGCTCGCTTCCTCATTTCGTCTGAAATTTCTGGCGCGTCTATTTCGAAATATTCCTTAACGTTCCCGGAATCGTCTCGCCCGTCGTTGTATCCGTTGGCGATCACTTGGGGAAATCCCTACACAAATCGCTATGGATGGAAGGAGTAAGTTGCTCTGATACCCTGGCATACGGAGGTTTTGCGCCGGTCGAAATGATACTACCCACCCGTTAATGCTTTCTCGTTTAAGTCTTACTTCCTTTGACGTCACCTTTTTGGTTCCCTTCGTAGCAGTCTACTATTCTGATATGATCAACGTTAGCGCCAGCTTCAATATTCCCGTTAAACAAAACTTTGCAGGTATTGAATTGGCGTGGGAATGCCCCTCAAATACACTCTCGGCAGATATCACAGCAGCGGGTTCGCTTAACACTGATTTCCATATGAAATCTGATTATGTTGAGCGCTTTCTACACCCGTAGGTCATCAAAAGCTGCGCAGTATCATACGGATACATTCTACGCGAAATCAAACGGATCCCTATAATATCCAATATCATAAGAAAAGAATCCCAGGCGTCAAGATGAAGAGCCTACCTAGACGGAGGTCTACGAATCTCATACCTGACATTATCATGCTCTTCTCCTTCCTCCCGTGTTATCACGATTTTGGCATTCGCGTTTCGCCTCGGATCATACTTGTAATGGTCCAACTCCCTCAAATTGGGGCATAACAAAAGTACTTGCAAGATAGCTTCGTGCATCCTGTCCAGGTCCCCATCTACGGCTTTCCATAGCGACATGCCTTCAATTACTTCTAGACCAGGTAGAAGAGAAAGTAGTTGTAGCCAGTCATCCTAAAGCGGTTTCAGCGATGGAGAAAAAGTATAGTGCGACCACTCACCAGATTCATATGATATTCAGGGAAAGTTAAACGAGTGATATGTGGGCATTTTATGGCCAAAGCAAGCAGTGAGTCGTAGGTGTCACCAACGGCAAAGGTAAATCTAAGATCGCGAAGGCAGTCTCCCTTGATCTCCTCCATGCGAGTTAATACTCCTGGGTCGATCGTGGTATCAATGCGCTCGATAGACCGTGGCGACCTGTAGAGCGCCGTTAACAGCAGCTCGTTTCCAGATACGCGCCGGATATAAGGTAGGGAGCCTGGGCCTAGGCCGCCCATCAGATGACCCAAAGGAAACCAGGACAGATCCTCTATGGTTGGGTGTTTCTCCAAGAATCGAACCCAACATTTATCGAGGGCAAGAGTCCCTCCTGATTGGAGAAATATCTTTACTTTCTTCAGTCGCGGAAATACGCAGTCGGAGAGAATGGTCAGCTCCATCGGCAGCGTTAGAACCTAGGTGACGATTGAAAATCAGAAAGCTGAAATTAGGTAGCGTCGGAAAGGAAGTACCTCAATCGTGGGGCAGGCCCTCATCATCGACTTGAGAAAAGGTCCGATCTGGGGTCTAACCCATACACGGCCCACCAACGACAAATGTGTCAACTTCGTTAGCTTCCAAAGCTTCATAAATTAACACCATCAGCAATAACTTGGCAATATGACGGCCCGGAGCACTCACGGGATATATTGAGTTATGACATCCAGGCCTAGCTTCAAACGCTCCAGCCAGTGCCACCTTGCTTAGCAATGGTTTCCTAAGCAGAGTACCCAGAATCTCTGCTTCCTGAGAGGGGGTGGCCGTCGGCTCTGGAAATGGGTTGTATGTACAGGACCAAGTAAAGACCCGCAGACGATCCATATTCTGGAGAGCCATGCACATGTTCTGGACCCGTATATCCTCGCTTCCGGTGTCGTCCGTCATGCATGGGAGAACCAACGTGGTGGGGAAATGGTCAGAAGCTGAATGGTTGTGCCTTTCACAGATGTGTACCTCGCGTATGTTGCGTGCCAGGTCAGCACGTTTTGCGAGGTGCGCCCACATGCTGGGAAGCTTGTGACGAATACGAATTATGCGGTATTCGCTGTGTCTGGGTACGACAAGTCGAGTGCATGCCCGAGATACTAGAGCAAAGGATATGAGGTCGCTGTGAAGATCAATTTCTGCTAATATTTCGTCCAAGATTTCTTGAGGGAGGAGTAAAAGAGGGGAGGTATTGGTACGGAACATCACAGAAAGAGAAAAGGAAAAGGATACGCCTGCTGGTCGAACTTGTCGCTGGGAAGAAGTGGTTCCAGAGTAAGAAATATCATGGTCGGTGCCAATTCTTTAAATACACTGCTGCGCTACTACCGGGGACAACTACTTCCCTTTTAGGCGAGCTCCACTTTTCATCTTATCTCGGAACACTCCGGACCTTTCGACCACGCCCAGAACATTGATGCGAAGAAACTTCTTAATGATTGGAGGAATGCCTCGACATGCCTAGAAGGGGACACAGGAGAGAAAATGTCTGTATGTTGAACAATATGACAGTTCTCAAGAATCTCGAGCTAGTTTCAAGATTGCTGTCCTACTCCCGGACCGTAGTACACAAGACAATTTACCCAGAGCGTGCTACGTGGCGCAGGGAGGATGAAACTTGGATGAAACACGGAATTGCGACCAAGGATGCGCTGGAAACAATCGAAGTGTTGAAGAATTGGACACACGCGTGCTTCGTATTCAGGGCTGATATCGCAGTGCAAAGGTGATTCAACTACCGAGACTACCTCTAAGGCCAAGTGGTCCTGGAGAGCGGTCACAGCGGTAGAATCAAGAATGCTAATGAAGTCGACATGAAAACCTCAATAGTAGCACAATGTTCACAAAATGACGAGTACAGATAAACTATGAAGGAGGCTGAACCTCCGGCTAAACTGAATATCATATTCCGCCACACATCCTGTGTGGCTGGCTTCTCGGACAAATGTGAAGACTGATGAAGAAACCTCTACTTCTATGATTTTCACGTCCAACGTTGTTTAATCAGAAAAACGTACAGAAAATGAAAACCACAGTCGAATTCAATTGCTCGTGATAGGTAACGACAAGTCAATGAAATACAACTCGAACATCCTTTGCTGTGTGTTGTTCGATCTCAAATCAGAGGAATTCCCGCGACCATAAATGCTAGAAATTTGATCATGAGAATTCATGGATGTCGACGTCCCCCATTCACCCTTGCGCCTGCACAGAAAGAGGGATTAAAGTATTCGAAACCATGGTTCCTTCGCGGAACCGGCCTTGGGAGCGAGGTTGACAATGAGGGAGGCGGTGTTCCTAGTTCTGACAAGGAAAGTGATGCTGAATTCATCTGTAACCCATGATACATTAGTATATATACTCCTCAGAGCAGTTTCATATCCTTACAGAACCAGTCTCCCCCATGACCAAGATTTCCCTTCGTACAAGTTCAAACACGGTTGTGTTTGGAACATCTTCGACCGAAGGGAACGAAATCGTCGGCACTATAGTATACAAATTCTGAGAACACACGACCTAGTGACCACCATAGATGTATTTCGTGGCGCACTTACGTTGACACTAGACACTGGCTGCACTGAAAAGACTTCTCCAGGAGCCGTCATCTGGGATCGTGAAGCATGCTCCTCAGTCTTGCCATACAAACTTTCGCTCAGCCGGGCCACTGGAAATGTGCGAATATATACACTTGCCTGTGATAGCTCGGGCGCCAATTCACATTGAACCGCAGTAGATGCCTTTGAAAGTGGTTCAGTAACAACGGAGACGTCCTGAGACGCGCAACGTTAGTCGGTACGTCAACCAGAACGGAGGAGATACCGTACCTTGTATTCCGAGGGTAACAAAGCGCATTGAACACCAATAGACCTTTTGAAAACCGGGTCGGTACCAAAAGAGACATCCTAAGATGCACAAATTTTGTCAGTGCATCGTTAAAGTGAAATAAAATGAGCTTACCTTGGATTCCGACCATTCCGATACACATTCAACACCAGAAGACGTTCTCAAGACCGAAGTTGTGCCAATGCAAACATCCTGAATCTTCAATGTGAGGCCTTATATAAGGGCTGTAAGGTATCTGTCCTGACATGGTGCTCCTGTATTTCAGGTATAGCCTGAACGTTGACGGACGTTTTCAAGGAAAGGGCGGCATCAATGCAGAGATTGTCACATGGAAAGGATACCGTATCCACGAATGCCTGCACGTATAATTATAAAAAGATGTGCTCAAGAAAGTATACACGAAACTCACCTCGATGATCCCGCCCTGCCTAATTTCCTCGGATGGATACTCTTCCAGTCTGCTTGGGACAACAGAATCGATGATACAGGATGTGAACGATCCGGAGGGGCTGCAATCTTCGATGAAGAGAGAGGGGAGATAGTCCCGACTGGTGGAAAAGGAAACACCTCGGGCGAGAAAACCCATAACAAAACCTACCAGAACGGATATGACGATCGTCAAAAGCGATACCGGCGAAATTGAACCATAGAACGAGGACAGCGAAAGACAAGATTCAACCGGGGTAACATTGACAGGGAAAAGTGTCGGCTGAGTAGGAACAGCGTCGCCCATGACATTCGTCGATGCAAAGGTCACTTCAACCACGGCGACTGTGGGTTTGAGAAGTTGCTGCATCACAAATTCGGTACGGGCGTTGTCTTCGTGAACGTCTGTGTTACTATGTTCGTTGCTTGAGCTGTTTTCCGTCACGGCCGTAACCACGTCAATAGGCTTCAATGCGTTGGGCTCAATAACACTGACGACGTCGTGGAGGAAGGTATCGGCGAGTTGTGTTGAGGTCGTGTTGGGCTCGAGTAACCCAACGTTAGCAAGGACAGCATCCAGCCACTGCTCCAACTGATGTCGGTGGTGGAGAGACCGTAATGCCTGCCTGGTGGGTGCAATCATCTCGACTATGGCAAGTTCTAGGACCTCATGGAGCCCACTGAGGACGCCTGCAGTGAGTGTACTGCGTTGGCAGGCGTATATGTCCTCGCTGGTATTACTATACACCATGCGCTGGAAATCTCCGGATACCGTGTGGTTGAAGGCGATGCCAGGAGCAGGCGCTTCCCGTGTCGGACTGACAGCGGTGAAGGGCATCAATGCCTGATAGAGACAGATACCGAGGGAGAAAAAGATGCTGAGCAGGGAAGAAAATATGCTGGTGGTTCGCGTTCAAGTCCAACTATGTTGCATTTTCCCATTCATGGTTGGTTTTATACCGCCCGATCTTCCCTCGATCCGAGTCGTTGACTGCTTGAAGGCAAGCATATCGAACGATTCCACGCGTCTCAGAGATCAGAGAAAAAATGCAACAAAAGGCGGGCGATGAGAGAATAGGTCGGTATTGAACCCGTGAAAGAGAGATGTGCATTGAGCGTGTTCATCATGTCTTCCAGGCAATTTACAAATGACAGAGCTTCGATGTCGGGCCGAGGCGTGTTTGTCAAGCACATGAGAATATAACTAGCATGATCGACACTAGTGCTTGTCACGAGAAGTCAGTCAGACGCCTGATTCCGTGGAGAAGGAAATTTTGTGCATTGAAAACAAGTAGGAGGGAAATAAAGGAAAAGTGTAGCCTTACCCGAAGTCCTGGATAATCTGGGTCAATATAGCACGCGTTCAAACGTATCAAACATTGATCACAATAAGAAATTACATTTCGCAACTGAGCCCCGAAAATAAGACCAAAGAAGATCCAAAAAAGACCACAAGGCTATATGGGAATAGAAATACGATTATGATAGGCTGACCTCGAAGAAAAATATGCAAGTTGGCGAGGTATATGTTGTCGAGGAGAAAGAGAAAGAGAAGATTGATGAAACACGAGAAGTGACAAGATCGAAGAGAAAAAGACATAACAAGAAGATTACGAAGAAATATGGATATAAGGATGTCATGACGATAGGCTGACCTCGAAGAAGGATGCAGATCGGCGAGGTATAGGCTGTAATGATTGAGAAGACCGCAAAAGTCACGGAAAAGAGGGTATACGGGGTAGGAATGCAATAAATAAGAATAATGATATAGGCTGGAGGAGGACCGATAGTCGACCAAGAGCTATGCCGCGCGGATGTTCGAATCGTGTCCCAAATACCAATGTTGACCAAGCCAAAACCGAAAACTAACAAGACGCAAGAGATGAAGAGGATGTCTAAGGATGTCATAGTATGTCGTGCACACGATGGAAATGGATATAGTGGAACAGAACTCGTCAACTACCCGTCGGCAGTCAACCGTCCCTCAGAGGAACATCAGAGAACGATGATGGCCCGTCGACCACCATCGTCTCCGATGTTCCTCTTCTACCAGGGAGAGAGGAAGGACTGGTCAACTCGTCAGCGAACCAATCCTTCCCCCATGACCAGCCGCATGCATAAAAGGCCCGTCGGCTCTGATGCACCGCTGATCGTCCCTTGAGTCCCAACGCGGCAACGTAGTAAGTGTGGATAGTAGAGACATCCTCGTCATCTCAATGCGCTCGTCAAGATATCAGTCTAGCATCGCCATCGAGGGAATTTGGAAGGAGGAAGCTGAGAATGGTATTGGCATTGCAAAAATACAGTGAATGAAATGAAGACTCACATGTTTTCTTGCTGGACGACTAGGAGAACCGCTTTCATCCTTGCGGCGTGTTGTACGCACCGCGATAGGGAAACGGCCTGTTCTTGTTGCCAGCTTCGGTCGCAAAGAGGGAGGCGGCGTGGGTACGCCTATCTCATCTCTTTGAATTCCTCTAACCTTCATTGGTGTCTGCGATGGCAAAGGTCGGTCGGTACCGGGCCCACTGGTAACTTTGGCCAATGCTAGCCTTGTCCTCGACGACGATGGGACACGCCCTCGAATAGATGTTGTGGCCATCGATGCCTCAGACGATTCCAAAAATCGGGACTGAGGATTTGACGGGCGCACAAACGGAGGAGACCGAGCGGCTATTGAGGCCCTCGAAGACCCCGATATTTCGGCAGTAGACTGGTCCTCCTCCGACTCGATCGATGATTCTTCTTCGTCTGAATCGTCTGAGTCCTCTTCCGGCAAAA
Source organism: Armillaria sp. CMW 4456 (assembly GCA_028551335.1). Classification (NCBI taxonomy): domain Eukaryota; kingdom Fungi; phylum Basidiomycota; class Agaricomycetes; order Agaricales; family Physalacriaceae; genus Armillaria; species Armillaria sp. CMW 4456. The sequence continues at coordinate 15,544 of JANDKJ010000566.1, read as the reverse complement.
TGTTGCCTGGAAGACGCAGAATCGGATTCGTCGCGTGCTCGGATAGGCGCTGTGCGTACGAATACACCTACACAGTGTCGATTGTCAGCAAGGAAATTACGGATGGTAGCTGACAATACTTACCAGTTCCAAACCCGCTTCCATTTCCGCCTTCTCCTCATTTGTGGCATTCTTGTCCCATTGAACAGGAAGCAAGGTATCATAGATAATCTTAATGAGCTTCCTCTTCCTCAGGAACCGATGCCAGAATTCTCGTGACCATAAAAACTAGGATTTGATCGTGAGAATTCATGGATATTGACACCCTTGGTACCACACTCACCCTTGCATCAGGCCCGAAAGAGGGATCGAAATATTCGAAACCGTGGCTCCTTCGCGGAACCGGCCTTGAGAGCGAGGTTGATAATGAGGGAGGCGGTGTTCCCAGTTCCGACAACGAAAGCGAGGCTGCCTGAATCTGCAACACACAACACATTAGTATATTTGTTACCCAGAGCATGTCGAAATCCTTACATCATCATTATCTCCCATGGACAAAATATCTCTCTGCAAATGTTCAAACCTGGTTAAGGCGGAAGCATTCTCAATAAGAGGAAACGTAATCGTCGGTGCCATAACATATAGGTTCTGAGAACACGTAAATGAGTGGCCACCATAGATGCATTTCACAGTGCACTCACATTGACACTAGAGACTAGCCCGACCGAAAACAAATCTGCAGGACCCGTTGACTGAAGTCGTGAATCCTGCACATAGAGACTTTTGCCAGGAACAATGTTCTGTGAGACATGTCATGTCAGCTGCTGAAGTAAAAGTGTGTAATGGATAGCCATACCTGAGATTGCTTGGCTGCCAGTTCACATTGAATACCTAAGGACATCCTTGAAAGTGGCTCGGTACAAACGGAAACGTCCTAAGATGTGTAACGTTAGTCGAGGTATCAACGGAGTGGAAGAGACACTCTTACCTTGTGTTCCGAGGGTACCGACGTGCATTGAACACCAACTGAGCTTTTCAAAACTGGGTCGGTAGCTACGGAGACATCCTGAGATGTGCAAATTTTGTCAGTGCATCAACAAAGTGAAATAGACAAGCTTACCTTGGATTCCAATTGTTCCAATACACACTGAACACCAGCGGAGGTTCTTAAGACTGAATCTGTGCCAATGCAAACGTCCTGAAACTTCAGTGTTAGTCTTTGAATGAAGGCTGCAAGATATCTGTCCTTACATGGTGCTCCTGTACCTCAGGTTTAGCCTGAACGCTGACGGACGACTTCAAGGAAAGGGGAGTATCGTTGCAGAGGTTGTCGCACGGAAAGGATACTGCATCCACCGATGCCTGCAGGTATAACCATAAGATAACGTCCTCAAGAAAGTAAATACGGAACTCACTTCGATGTTGCCGCCTTGTTTGTATGAGATAATCTCGCCCTGTCTAATTTCGCCTGACGAATACACTTCCAGTCTGCTTGGAACAACAGACTCGATGTTACAGGAAGTGAACGATTCGGAGAAGTTGCAATCTTCGACGACGAAAGTGGGGAGATCCCGACCGGTGGAAAAGGAAACGCCACGGGCGAGGAAACCCATAGAAAATCCTACCAAGACGGATATAACAATTGTCAAGAGCGATACCGGCGAAATTGAACCAGGGAACGAAGACAGCGAATGGCGAGAGCCAATGAGGGTAACATTGGCGGGCAAAAGCGCCGGATGAGTATCAACAGCGTCGTCTATGACATTCGTTGATGCAAAGGTCACTTCAACCACGGCGCCTTTGGGTTCGAGAAGTTGCTGGATGACAAATTCGGGACAGGTGTCGCCTGCATCAACGTCTGTGTCATTGGGTCCATTGCCTGAGTTGTTCTCCGTCAAGGCCGTAACCAGGTCAATAGGCTGCAATGCGTTGGGCTCCATAGCATTGACCACGTCTTGGAGGAAGGTGTCGCCTAGTTGTCTTGAGGTCGTGTTGAACTCGAGTAACCCAACATCAACAAGGACAACATCCAGCCACCCCCAACTAATGTCGGTGGTGGGAAAGAGCTCGCTAATCGACCTTGAGAACCAAGCGACGACCACGGTATAAAGAATGAAGTATGCGCAGTTGAAAAACATGATGGTGGTATATGATCGGGATGGTTCACCGATCCATGGTTGGTTACATACCTACCAATCTCTCCTCGATCGTTGACTACATCGTGACCAACACGTCGAACGACTTAACGTGTCCTAGACAACGTAGAGGAAATCCAATGAAAGGCGGGAGATGAAACGATAGGTTTAATTTGAATCCTGGAAATCGGACGTGCATTGAGCGCGTCACTCATGTACTCCAGACAATTGACATCTCAAGCGTTTCGATCCCTTCCTGAGTTACGACCACGCCATAGATATAAAGCTGGAAGAATATTCTCCTACGCGTTATATCGAAAAACTGATTACGGCGACGCGTTTGCCGCCTGTAGAGAGGATGAGGAGTAATGTCATAAGTAGATACCTCGAATAATTTAAATTGGTCCTGAAGTCCTCGTCGTTCATATTATTGATGCAAATTCTACTGGCTTAAATTAGTTATCTGAAAGAACTTATAACCATACTAGAGATGCGCTTACTCAACGAGGTATCGCCGTTCTTCGTTAAGGAGATAACCTCCTCATGCCTAGCTCCTAGGCTGTACGATCTTCCTTTGGTAACTAAAGTGTATTCCCAAATACAATATCCTTGAAGGAAAAAAAATACTTAGATAATCGCAGGACGCGCTATGGTGGGTACTTACCGTGCAGATTCTGGTGTGATGCATTGTAGAAGAGGTGTCAACAGAGACGCCTGCTGCTCTCCATGTCCCGGCTCTTCTTTGTATCAAGTTCGTCAAAGACTAGCACACCCAAAGTCTTGGTGTTCCGGTTACAAGGTGACTCTGCCACATACACATCCGGGGACTCGACCTTTGAGGCCCGGAATTTCACCAGTCGATACCTCAGTGAGCTCCTTCAGATGTAAGTACGCCATGGTCTGGCATTGCATAATGATGTTTGATTTGTCCCGATTTAAAGAAGAAAAGCCGCAGATTGTACTTGAGCGAGACTTCGTGCTTGTGAAGGACGAGGACCTCATCAAGCCAAAAGTTCAGGCTTGATACTGTTGCCAAGTGAACAATTGACGGATGAATGGAGCAGCTTCGAAGGAACTAGAGATTTGGGTCAGAGTATCGTAGTACTTATGCCTTGTCGATTGGGAAACTATACTGAGTCTAAAATACATCCTGAAAAGGCAAAACTGGCATTTGGTCCGATTCCCCGTTTGCCTCCTAATCTCATCTCGACTGCAGAAACTTTTCTCCGACATATAAAATGAAAGCTTCCCCACATTGCTTACCCCAGTTCCTGACTCGCAATGACTTCCCCAGTTGCGCCCCAGAACAGGCGATTTCCTCTGTTCGGATACCCCATTGCCCATTCGTCTGCTCCCGGTCTGCATAACACCTGCTTTGATGCCTTAAAGTCGGGCAACAAATACGAACTTTGGCCCACATCAAAGATCACAGACGACGTATTGGAGTTTATCAAAAGCGATGACTTTGGTGGATGCGCGTATGTCGAGTACTGTATAAAACGAACACTGATCTGAAACGAAATACAGAGTAACGATGCCCAACAAGGCGGCCATTATACCCTATCTAGACGAAGTATCACCTGAGACCAAGGTTACGGACGCGTGCAATACGATAGTGAAGGTCCGGACTGAAAATGGGTTCAAGTTCGTCGGGCAGAATACCGACAGTATGTCTTTATTGGACAGCAGCGTGATAGACACTCACAGCCCCTAGTCCTCGGTGTGCGAAACGCGCTGCTCAATGCTCTCCGTGATCAATATCTAGGAAAAGAGCTCTCGTCACAGTCATCCTTCTCTCCATCTGTCAAGGGTGCTGGACTTGTCATAGGAGGAGGAGCGACGACGCGATCCGCGGCACATGCCCTAACCTTACTGGGACTCAGTCCAATTTTCCTGATTAACCGGGACCCGGAGGAAGTTCGTGTTATTACGGAAGCCATGCCTCATCTTTCGGGAAAAGGAGGCTTGATTCATCTCAAGAATCCGGCCGATGTGGAGACGTACCTTGTCGGCCTGGACGCTTGCACTCTTTTAATGGCTGTCGGTGCTATCCGTATGTCGACCATCATGTTAGAAAGAATCCAATCTCATCTTCGACTTCTATAGCTGCCATTGCGCCTGTTACTTACGCAGAACGCATGGTGTATACAACTGTCATGGCAGCGTCAACTATTCCTTACGAACAACCTTCTGCTGACTCTGGTCTTCCTTTACCCATAAAACGGATCTTCCTAGAGATGCCGGTATGTTTGTTTTCCTCCTCCCAGTTTCAGTCTGTGCCGGTTAAATACTCTTCTAGTACAAGCCACGCAGGACACCTATGCTCCAGATAGCAGAAGCCACTGGCTGGCATGTAATCAACGGTGTCCAGGTGCGGAATATCCTTCTTCCGCAATCAAAGGTCTGAACCCTTGTTCAGGCGATGATCGAACAAGGACTTGCACAGCAACGTATGTGGTACAGTGGTATTGCTACAGTCGAAGCGGGTAGTGATACGACAATACTCAGCAAGGAGATTGAAGAATCTGCAAGGCAATTTGCGGAAGAGATGAAGGAAATTATTGTTCATAACAAGGAGGTAGATCGGGCTGCAGGGAAGGATGCAACCACCGTGCCCAGAAGATAGACAGTATCAAGCGATGGAAATTTCAGCTTCTCTACCAAGCTCATTGAGTTTTGAAATCGCCTTCCAAATTTACGCTTGGCTTTCTGAAAAGCGAGAGAACGGTAGAAAATGAAGAGTCCGGTACGATATTATATTCAATTAAGAGCTGGTTGACAGGGAAACAGCAGGAGACAGGAGGCGAGTAGAAATTAGAAGACGTAGATAGAACAGTACACATACTGTCTCTGTCCCCTTCGACTTATCGCTCATTCGAGAAACAGTGATTACCCATATATACACCAGCTCCAAGTTGAAAGACGACACGAACAGACGCCGTGCATCTCATCCCTGCGATACAGGCATGTATCTCTAGTTTGAATGGTTCTCTAGCTAGAGGCACAAGCACACCAACGTTTGCAGGAAGTAGAACACTTTGAAGTGAACTGTCGGTAGCTTCCACAGGCGGAAAAGACTACGGCTAACAAATTGGATTCGCTTACAACAAACGAATTGGAAAAATTGGCTGCGAGAAAATTATTCTAATGCATTTGGGCTTGCCTAACTGGAGAGCCTCGAGTGTCTGATCTTGGAAGGGCGGTAGAAGCCCCAGGTACGATCTAACTGTTGCCACTTAGTAAGCACAAGATGTATTGCAACTTCACTAGCCCAGCTTGTACGGCACCAAAGGCAGATTCGTGTACATATTGCCATCACATTGAGAGCACGATGACCTACGAAGTAGAACTACCAGCGATGTTAGCACCCACAGGCTCATCACATGAAGACTTGGTTCTATTACACACTGTACCGGTGGAAAAGTGAGTAATAGAACCAGCTGCGAATTATGTTAGAACCACGACAACTGTGAGTCGGTCTTTGAGGCTGCGACTTAGCAGTCTAGTTCAAGACAGAAAAAGAGAGATAATATTCCCAAGAACCCTAATACAAGACCAAAAGAAATTCCAGAAGTGATGCAGGCCAAACAGATATGAGTATAGGAATGTGATGATGATACGCTGACCTCGAATTTTTATATATGCAAATTAGCGAGGTATAGGCAGTGGCATACACCAGAAAAGAAGAGAGAGATCAGAGAAAAGGCGAGAAAAAGGTATATGGATTAGGAATATGAAAATAGGGATGATATCATAGGCTGCAAAGGGATAGAATGGTGGAATGAAGGGAGATCGAATGTCGACGGAGAAATATGCACGTCGCAATAAAGATGAGCATGGGCGCGGTGGTCCGGGTCGAGAAGCCAATGACAGTAGAGAGATCGAAAACCGAAGAGACGCGGGAGACGACAAGGATGTCATAGGATCAGATAGTCTGTCGTGCACGCGATGAGAAGGATATAGTGGAACAGAACTCGTCAACTACCCGTCGGCAGTCAACGGTCCCTCAGAGGAACATCAAAGAGCGGTGATGACCCGTCGACCACCACCGTCTCCAATGTTCCTCGTCTACCAGGGATAGAGGAAGGGCCAGTAAGCTCGTCAGTGAACCAGTCCTTCCCCGGTGACCAGCAGCATGCATCAGAGCCCGTCGACCCCAACGCATCCGCTGATCGTCCCTCAAATCCCAACACGGCGACGTAGTAGTTTGTTTAGTGGACATCCTTATCGTCTCCGCGCGTTCCTTGGCTTTTCTTTGTGATTTGTTCATCAATGAGTCTATGAGCAACCAAGCTGAGAGTATATGTTAGTACCATGAAGGATACGTTGGAATGTATGAAAGCCTACGCCACGACAACGCCGCGTTCTGTTTGCAGCAGAAACGCATTCTTCCTCCGGGCGCGCCTTTGGTGCCCGCACTGGGAAACGTTTCTGAGGGCGCTGGGGCGACCGCGAGGAGGCAGACTCTAGCCGTATGGATGGTCCACTTCGAACAGGCGAAGACACGCCCTTCCTAGGAGAAAGAGCAGCTGCACGAGTCGGTGTTCGGAATAGACCATCATCTAGGGAGTCATCTGAGGACAACGAGCGCAGAACAGGATTCGATGGTCGTGGGGGGGAAGCGCGAACTGTACTCTAGAAAGCCAAATGTCAACAGGGAATCCACAACACTGAATAGAAAATGCTAACTGCTGCAAAATGTCCACACCGACGGGGGGATGGACTGTTCTGCGTCTGCTTCTGCGTTCTTAGCACAGGAGGAGAAGAACGAGGGTCCCGAGAATAATTGGATGAGGACCGACGGACTGAGGTATCGGTCAAGGAAGCGGTAGCTCCCGCTCGAGATATGGGCTTGCAAGAGCGAACAGGGATGCGAGATGGGGATGTACGAGTGGTCGCAGGCCTGTCCACTTCCCCAAGAGGAACCGCATCCGAAGCCTTCCTTTGCCGAGTCGGGGAAGGCGATGGCGTGAGAGCGACAAAAGTCTCTGACTCTGGATCATCATCAACAACCACCTGCCCAGATGAGGAACCCGATGAAGCTTCAGAGGTAATATGATCAACAGAATAAGACGCCAAAGAATGTAAGGACATGCTCGGCATGTTCTATATGGCATTGCACATTAATTACGCCATTCAGAACAATCGAAAGACCACACTCACCGCATACGCTTGCTGCAAGGCGTAAAAGGTCTCAAACCCGACGACAGGAACGTATTCCTCTGGCAATGAAAGAAGATCCTGGGCTGAGTCCTGAAAATATGGCAGTGAGTAATCATGGCTATGGAAACTTTCTGAGGTGCTTACTCCGCTTGAAAAGAGACTAGGTCCGGGATCTGCTGAATCTGCTGTGCCTTGCGTGATGACCGTCCCAGGCCGTACTAGGGAAACTACATCCAAGTCGGAAATGGCGGCTGGAATACTTGGTGCAGATGTGCGAGTCACCTGTAGGACAAGAACAATCAGGAGGTATATCAAATAATATGTCAACTATGCTCACCTCGGCCTGGCTGTCATTGTCTGATTCTTCGGTAGGTATGTTTCCGGAAACTTCTTGAGGTACAATCTCAACGGCACTTTGCCCTTCGTCATGGTTTGCGGCAATGCCCTGCACATTCTGAATGCATAAAGATTATGAGAAAATATTCCGGGCATATTCCGCACAGCACTTACATTCTGGCTTGCCGATAAGCTTGATATAGAGGGTGTGATACCCTTAGCTCCATCGTCGGTACCTGTGTTGTCGACTGTTAATGACGTTTCCTACGATTATGGGAGATGAGCACGGGAATCAGAAGCAAACTCGACTGTGCATACCTGATACCAACAAATATACAACTGTGATCTAGTGGATTGTTTGTTTTCAACCACCAACGATGTGTCCTAGATTATGGCATATGAACTTGGGAATCAAAGGTGAAATTGACTATACTTGCCTCATACCAACAGATATACAATTGGCTTTCGGTGGATTGTCTGTCTTCAATCGCCAATGACGTTTCCTACAGTTATGGCATATGAGCTTGAGCATCAAACGTGAATTAATCGGACGTGCTTACCTCGTACCAACAAATATACAACTGAGATCCGGCGAATTGTCTGTTTCCAACCACCAATGACGTCTCCTAGATTAGGGCAGATGAACATAGGTATTAAAGGCGAAACTGATTATATTTACCTGGTACCAACAGACGGACAACTGAGATTCGGTGGATTGTCTGATGACAGTCTGAAGACGTTCCCTTCCATACCCGACATTGTTATATGCCGTATGGCTTGTTGTCAACTGAAAATATACTTTTCAATAAACCAAAAGGTTGGAACACAGTAAACAGGACAGACCAGACATTCCGAACCCAGCAATGAATCCGTCCCATGCTCCTCTTGCTCTGCTGTAGGTGTGCTTGCCTCCGGAACATTGAACAACACTCTCCACAAAAGAGAAACTGTTCCTACGGCTTCTTCAATCGCATTTTCTTCACGCAGGGCATGGAAGAATAGCAGGAGAGTGTCGAGGACAGAAGGAAGGACGTCGGGATTAATGCCGAGGAAAACCAAGACGCCTATGGCTACCGATAATCCTAGGAAAACAGCAATGACCAGCTTGTGAACAAAGTGATCCTGAGAATTCAAGCGAGCTAAGAGAAAGGGCGTTGGGCGATGTGAAAAGGCGATTGAAGTGCCAGATTGCTGCGGAGTGTGGATCATTGTAGTTACCATTCCCATAATCGGTGCAACCTGCACGACTTTGGAAATGGTTTCTACCTTGGGCGAGGCCTTGATAACAGACAGTGCAGTCGATGTGAACGATTCTGATTCAACCATAGGTTCGATATCCTTCGGGCCTGGGACGACGGTCTCCACGATCCCGGTGTCGACTGCATCTGTGGCTACCTGGGCGATAGGATCCTCCTGATGAACGTCGACATTCAACGAAACGTCAATGGCGTCGATATGAACAGCGATGTCGTAAGCGAGGACGTTTTCCTGGAAGGAAGGCCCTTGCAACCACATGCTGCTCAGGCTGATGCCATCGGGACGGAACACATTGAAGACCGCGGCCAAGAGGAAGGAGAAGAGAGTAGTCAAAGCTCAAACAGTAAACCATGGTAGTGGTCTTTGGTAATGATTCAATAATAGGTTGGATTCTCGATCTGTGGTTGGATTTATACCTCCGATCGTCCGTCGATCATTGACCGGAGACGGGCACGTCGAAGGAGAACATAGGCGTTATATGGAGCAGAGTAGGGATACGACGACAATGGGCGAGTGATTGATTGGAACTGGACTCTTGAAAGATAGACACCCGCTGAGCATGCAATGAGACATCTTAGAGACGATGGTGCGACGTTTTGAGTCCGGCGGCCCCCGACCGCCCCGGGTATGGATGACAAGTCGACGTTCGAGTTATATCCTGGCAGCACATTCATCTGTCTATGGTGGACGAGAATGAGGGACGTGAAAAGAATTCAGAGAAATCGCTCTTTGTGAACGGGGTGGTGCGACAGTCCACAAGCGTCTGGAAAGATATGTCATCCAAGTCAAAGAAAGAGACAGTTCCCCACATGCAGATGGCTTCTCTACATTTGCATCAAGATACTACTGGAGTAAGCGACAGCGCTACGGGAATGAATGTCAGGCCTGCCAAAATGCAATGATACGTGCTTACCATGTAGAATCTGGGAGACGCATTGAAGACAAGGTCACCTGTTTCTCTCCATATTCCGGTTCAACTTTTCCATTGAACTCTTCAGCATCTGGGCTGGCCCCACAAAGTTCCACAGGATCTACCAAATAATACCGTAGCTGCAATAGATGAGCCAGGGAAGGCCACTAGTCTTCAGCCTTCATACATTTCCCGGCGGACAGAGTATTGAACACATCCCCGAGATGCTTGGTCAGAGTCTCCTTGTTCGGTCCCTCCGTATTATTTCGACGCAGCAAGGCCATAAATCGGTGAAAAAATCTCAGTCATCGCGTTGAAATCATGCATCGTATATCGACCCCCCGTGTAAGAGGTTCGAAGTTGTATCGCAAGTTTCAACTGAGGCGAATCTCCGTGTATGATATCCTCAATCATAACTGTGAGATGACTACGATGAGAGAAGGCATAATGAAAATAAGCTCACCTTTGTCAGAAGTTTCCATGAATATCTAGTACATGCACACGAGCGAAGCCGAATTCCGAAGGATCTCTCTGGTCAAATATGCACAGACTCTGTAAAGAGACGGGATTTCTACGGGGGAAGGACGCACACATATCGAATCGGTTCCCACTTTATAAGATGCTCCCAGCAGATTTTCGTCTTGAAACATTGATGAAGTTGAACGACTGAATGTTTGTGGGTGCTATGAAAAAAAGATAGACCAACGTCTAGTCCCCATGGATAGAGGCCCAGGAGCCACCCAAAGAGAGTCTTGGCGTTCCGGTTACAATTTTACAATAGGGCGACAACCAGGTGACTGTGCCACATATACATCCGGCAACTTGATCTTTGATGCCCGGACTTTCACCAGTCACTGCCTCAATGAGCTCCTCCAAATGTAAGTGCGCCATCGTCTGGCACTGACGATGTCTGATCTGTCCCAAGTCTCGTTCCCAGATGCCGACACATCGATATGGTCGTCCGACGGCATCCAATTCCGGTTACACCGCATCAACCTCACCCTCAACTCTCACATCCCCCTTCAAGATGAACCCCTCCCTGAACCGTCCAGGACGCTCGAACTTTTGTTCAAATTCCTTTATAACGAGCCACAGCCGGACCTCGCCGAGTTGACATTCGCTGTTCTTCTCCCACTCGCAGAGGCAGCCCACAAATACCGAGTATATGCTGCCATTAGCTCCTGCAAGACTGCGCTTCGTCCTTGGATACCTGCCCACTCACTTCCAATTCTGAGTGCAGCGCTGAGATGGAAGGACCGCTTACTCGTCGACGAGGCAGCTAAGCATGCCGTTGCTCTCTCTGCTGACGAGGTCGTACGATCGCTGGACGCGGCATATCTGGCACCGTGGGTAAGCCGTGTAGCCCTTTCCCACCATCGACACTTACTCATGGCCCTAGATCCTATACCATCGCTCTTGGATGACCACACTCTCCACTGCTTTGCGGAACCGCGATCCTATCTCTCGTCATTGGGAAGGCACGAAGGATAACGTTGGCGCCAAACCTATGGCCAATCCCTGTGAAGTCTGGACCGAACTCTGGGCGACTGTCGCGTTCGACCTGGAGGGGCACCCGGAGAAGCTCGTCGATGGTGGAAGTGTCTGGCGAAGGGCTCGGGAGACGCTAGGACTGAGGTGCACAGCCTGTGAGGTGTGGCTGGATGAGTGGGAGGCTGAATTTACGTGGAGGGTTGGCAAGGTGCCGGGATTTTGGATGGTCGTATTCGGAAAGGAGAGCTAAGTGTGTGTGTGTATTTAATCATCTTTGTGTATGTAATTTTAACAGAGACGTCCATGAAGGTGATGACCCATATTTGGGGCGCCACGCGACTCCAGACACACACGTTGACAGCATGCTACGTCCACGGATACAGAAGCAGGTACCCAAGCCGATTATTCCAAAACTGCACATGCATTAGCAACAGTCTCGCTGCTGCAGCTTTGTAAAAGATTCTATTACTCAAGGAGCGATCTAGTATTCCTCTAAACTGCAACACAGGACAGCCTCTCCTTGATATTTCTTACAGTGCTCCGAACTTTGTTGCGCGATACCCTCAGAGTCCATGGACATCTTGAGCAATAGAAATTTCTTTGTCACGTCAAGAATTCGACGTTCTATCTTGCCTGATACTGCCACCCCATCATGGCCAAGGCCGGGAGGGACGTCGAAAGGTAGTTAGGTAGACTAATTTACAGCAGGTGAGGATGGATTTTTTCATCTCGTTCTCACGCTTAAGACTAGCCATTCTATTGGTAGCACAGACTTGTCACCAAACAGGGAATTACAAGATACCTGGACATTTCAATGGGGACGTTACAGTTATTCTACTTGCTGGTTCTCGTAGAAATCACGGAGGTGAACATGATCACAGATGCTGAAGACTCCATATATCTCCCTTTCCTCCTCTTTTAGACAAAGTTCAACTCTTGGACACCGAATACAATTTTCACAGATCAAGGTAAACCTGGGGTAATATTTTTCCGTTTACGGGTGAAATGACAGTTCACCACAGCTTATTTCGTCAGAGCAGGCATGGTTCTCTTCCTCGCCTCCGCGCACTCCTCTGGAGTCGCCAGGATGAAATCTTGTTTCAACTGTGCATGCGGCTCGGCTCGCTGGAACCCACGGGCCAACGACAAAGAAGTATCAGTTATCGTTTCCGTTTCCTAATTGTCATACCCATAAGTCCAACAGGACTCCAACGGAGGAGAATCAACAACGTACGACGATGAGAGAGGTTCTGACGCCGAAGACCGCGTCGCTCGTGAGATATGGATCCCCTTTGAAGTAAAGCGCAGTGATTAGTGTTTCGAATCCAACAGCCTGGGTGGATGTTAGCTCAGTCAGCAAAAGGTAAAACGGCAGTGATGACACACTTCAATCTTGAAATGCATATGCGCAGGACGGAAGACGTGTCTGCCAAGCCGTTCAATCAGCTTGCCAACGGGACCGTCGCTGGGAATCGCGTATGGGACAGGTCTACCAAAGTCAATTAATCGTACTATAAGTTAGCGTGAACCACTTACATGACTGCTCGGAAAGAGTAGCTTCCGTCAGCAGCACTCGTAATCTTTCCTCTACAATCAGGTTCATCACGATCGGAGTACTTTGGTCATAAGGACGTCAGTTCGTGGGTTTCAGTGGGAAACAAATTCCTCACTTGGGTATCATACAGGCCCGTCTCGTCGGTCTCCCAAGCCTCTAAGACGGCTCCAGCAATTGGATTTCCTTTGGTGTCCATGACTTTCCCGGTAACGAACATGTAGTCGCCCTTCCCCTCGGACGCGATGGTCGCGCCATTTTCCACTGTTGATGAGCGATAGTCGGAGTAGGGCATGAGGAACGGAACCTACAATCTTTGGCATCTTCGGTGTGGAAAGGTCCCAAGACGGTGGTTTCCGTCGCGTTGGGAGGTTTAACGTTGTTCAGCGTGTCGACAAGCGTAGAAACACCGACAATATCCGAGAGCAAGATGAATTCTGAAGGCGGTTAGTTAGTCAATGAATGCATGGAGAATGACAGCGAAGTTGAATTTACCTTGACGTATGTCTGAACACATCTTTCCAGTCGCCGTAAGAAAGTGTATCGCAGTCCTGAGTAACCTTGCGTCAAGCTCTTCTCAGAATCTGAAAAAGAATCTACTTACAACCATTCTTCCGTAGTGATGGATGTTTCTCGTACAAAATCGTGAAGGTGATCAACCTTTCAAACATTAATAAAGGAACGAGAGCGCACTGAGACACCTACCAAATTTTTGAAAATGAATTTTAGCCTTTCGTCAGAACCTGTTACAATACAATTAGCACCATGTCTACGATGATACGCTTCATACGCACAGTTCGCGTTAATAGCATGGACGTTCGGCGTGATAGACTCTGCCGACATGTCCAAGATCTTTGGTAACTTGGAGAGGTCAACGCCATGCTGTTCAGCAACACGTCTAGCAAGAAGAGCGGGTTCAACAAATTTGTCGTTAGACATTGTGGCGGTGAGAGACAAGTTAACAGTATGAAAACCGAGCCATTATATATTGGCATGATGGGGTGGAAGAAAGTTACTTTATTAAGCACACCAATTTCCTCAGGATTAAAGAACAGTGCAAAGAAGAGGTCATGAGTCATGGTTCGGTCACATTTGCAAGACCTCGACTCAAAATGTATTCGCCCCCACACTTCTCTGAATGACTGCGGTCCATATCGCATGAATAGGATGGCTAAACGCATTGTTCGTGATGTGGATTATGTCAAGTTCATCTTCAATGCCATCTTCAAAGGAGTAATTAGAGCCGGAATGAAGAAACATCACGCTCGATATTAACATACCTGTCACCTGAGTCGTCTTTCATCTGCTCAAAAGGGCTACGCGGCCTCGTAGACTGGTTCGGGTCTAGAAAAATGTAAAGTCCTCTGATGCAAGCACTGACCAATGATTCTCGATACGTTTGTTCCCCAATATCTAGATATGGCAGACAGCTCTTGATGTCGTGCACGTTATACGAAAACAAGCAGCAAGCCATTGACGATTCTAGATGTAGAACCCGCAGATGTCCCAGTACGTCGCTAGAATCCATAGCTTTATCGCCATACCGGCCCTGATTGATTGATTTTGCGTATCCAGCGCACATTGATGAAGCGTATCCTAAATGAATTATCCGTCGCAGGTGATAGAGTCAGAAATGCGTTGGAGGAATGCAGAATCTCGAAGTTTCTCGAAGTCGAAAGAATGCAGTAGAGGAGCTGAGAAATCAGGCTGCACCAGTCATACTGTTGGTGATGGTCATGGCTGACATTCTGCCTGCACATGATTCGCTTATTTTGCGCTTATTCATCCTGATGGCGCTGGTTGTGGGCGACAAATTCCTTAAAAAGGAAATAAAGCGGATAAGCAGCCCCTCTTGACGCAATTTCCATGATGAGATCCGTGTTGTGTCTCTAATACGACCTAAATTCAGTTTAATACTTCCCATCACTTGCACCGCCCTTTATATAGCGCTCAAATTCCTTGTCTATCCTTCACTATTGTATTCCAACCTGTCTCAGTTACTCAGGCTTGCTAGAGCCAATCTACGAAATCAACTTTCAAAGCCTCTATCTACCATACACCAATCTACTATGTCATCTACAAAAATCATTCCCCGTCGCAGCGAGGAGCGAGGAAATGCAGATCACGACTGGCTCAAGACGTTTCACACATTTTCATTCGCGATGTATGTATCATTTTGATGATAAGTAACATGATCTCACTTTTCGCCACGCAGGTATCAAGATGCCGAACATGAAAGATTCGGTGCTCTTCGAGTTATGAATGAAGACCGTGTCGAAACTAAAACTGGATTCGGAACGCATTCGCATCGCGAGTTTGAAATATTCTCATATGTAGTTGCTGGAGCACTAGAACAGTGAGTAAAGATAACTCTCATGTTGTCCTTTTTGCTCATTCAACTCTAGCAAAGATTCCATGGGAAACACTGAGATCCTCAAACGCGGCGACCTCCAGCTAACTTCCGCAGGAACAGGCATTTCGCATTCGGAAAAGGCTCACGGGCCAAGCCAAGTGCACTTCTTGCAGATTTGGTCGCTGCCTTCGACCCCACGCCTCCAACCGAAATATTTCACTCGCCATTTTAGCGATGCCGAGAAAACGGACAAGTTCATCCGGGTCGTCGCACCTGTCGATGCTGAGGGAGTGCAGAAGGACAAGAGGGAAGGTACTGGTCCGGCGCCGGTGAATAGTCCGTTGACGCTTTACGCGACACTTTTATCC
>JANDKJ010000565.1:0-15837 GCA_028551335.1 Armillaria sp. CMW 4456 | reverse complement strand
GTCCAATTCATCTATGTCAGCTGAAGGACCGGCCACTTCCTTGTCAGAGTTGTCGGTGGAACTGTCAGCACTACCTTCTTCCATGACAGAGAATTTGACTGGGCTGGTCTCAGAAGGGCCAGCGGCATCAAGGGACTTGACAAACTCTTTGGTAGAAGTCCCAGCCATTGGCAAAGCATGAACTGTGGCATCAGTTAAAGGTTGCTGCAGCAATGCTGCATCCTCTTGATTCTCGATGAGCAATGGATAAAACACCCAGGATGTCACCTGAAAAGTCCCATTAAGAAAGTGGTGGTCCTTGTCCACTAAGTCCAGATCCATAAGCAAGCAGTGACCAATTGGAGTTTGCCTGACCAAGGCACACATCACGTCAGTGTCATGAGATGCGTCAATGGAGGCAAAGGCCTGCAGAAGGTTACTAAGGGCTGCAGTACAAAGTTGATAGGCCTCATGAAGGGCATCAAGGAGGTACTGAATTTGCTGGTCTGTGGCTTGAAAGTTCATGTCATGTAGTTTGACAACTGAAGTGGATGTCTGAGTTAGCCAAAGAGGTTTGCAGTAAACAAGCAGACTTATGAGGCATGGTGGCCTGTGCAAGAGGCAGCAACCTGTCCCAGATCTCTTGGAGTTCCCAGGATTTGAGCCAGCAGCTGCAGTGCCCAATTTTCTGACAGGAGGCACAAGCCAGCAATGGTTGGGTATGTTGGCAATCTTGATGGATGCTAGCACAGCAGCTACAACCAGGGGCTTCCTAGAAAATGGGGCATCTGACAAAGACAGCACTAGGGGAAGCCACTGACAAACCTTGTGAGGAAGCCTGAGGGCCAACAGGGTTGGCATGTCTGTAAAGTGTCTATCCAGAAAAGCCTCAATTGTCTCAACTTTGTCTGCTTGTTCCTGGAAGTCTGGATGACTGTCCTTGGCAACAGATGTGGGAGATGCTGGTGGGGGGGTTGGCGCCTTCTGGGCCAGCTTTGGCACTGGGGGAGGAGTAGGTGACTTGGCTTTGGCAGTTGTTTTCACCTTCTGTTTACCTTTACCCTTCTTAGAAGGCAGGGCTTGAGCATCAGAAACCACCTCCACTTTGGAAGGCTGTTCTGAACGAATTGAGGAAGTAACAGTAATGGGCAGTGACTTGTGCCTGGAAGACACAGACAGTTTGGGCTGGCTTTTGATGACTCTGGGACAGAGGGCTTTTGGCTCTACCTGGTGAAGAGGCAAGTCACTGTGTGCAGCCAAAAAGGGACACAAAATGCAAGCAGAGACTACTGACTCTGAATCTCACTCTAACCCTCAATGCTACAACCACACACAACAACCACACACTCTTTAGTTTGTGGGGGATTATAATGCGATAGAAGCAAGCAGTGGAATCAATAAGACGAGTTCTATGACCTTGAATATGTTTCAAATAGATGCACTCTCCGATTTTCTAGACTTCTCTAAGTCTAAAGACTTTTGCTACAGGAGGTGGCGACTTTGTTGCCAGGTCTCAAGGCAATATCACAAATGCACTGTCCCAGATGCAGAGCACAACACAATTTGCCCTTAACACACACAAAACTAACCCAAAACCAATGTGCTCTTCCAAGAGATGCTCCCAAACACAATCCACAAGAGCCACTGGGTTTGAACCAATGCGCTCTAGCTTCCTAACTGATCGTAACTCCACAGGGTTTGAACCTATGCCACCTGGGGAAAAGAGTGCAAGCTAATCAGCCCAAAGGGTTTGAACCTCTGCCGACTGTAGCTTCATGCATCACCCAAAACCCTTCACACCTGAGAGTGCACACACTCCGACCTCCCAAATGGCCCCTAGATGAACTTAGAGTCGATCACACTTCACACAGCATCTTTACTGATGTGCACCAATCTCTACATTCAAAGTCTCCCCCTGCACCAAACTGAGAGTGTCAACTTTTGCTTACACACTACACAGAGGGTGCTGGCTGGAAACTTGCTATACTACTGTGTATCTACTGTATTTATATGTGCTCTCCATTACAAATTGAATCTACACATTTAGCAATGGTCCATGCACCATAGAGCACTTCCCCTGTGGGTCCAAAACTCCTCCCTCTAGTGTCATTCTGACTCAGTCCCTTTTGGCCATCAGATTTGAGTCCGATTGACTCACTGCCTGGTCAGCAGAGAGTACTCCTTATATTCCCCAGTAGCACATACCCTTTTCTGAGCCTCATTTTCAGGAGAGTGCACCTTCCATGTGCTTCCCTGTCCTCCACCAGTCTGAGGGCACATGTGCTTTTAATTTTCCTGTACAGCCACTGTACCATAGATCTAGAGTGCAGGCCATTCTCCTATGATATCATTGCGCTCTCCTGTGCCTGTTGATTCCTGATCAACGTCTCCCCTCTGATTGCATCATAAACACCCATTTCTTTGAGTAGAGCACTGCTAGTGTCAAGTACATTGACTCCATGGCCAACAGAACCCATCTGGTGTCTTGTTAAGACCTGAGCCTTGTGCTCCACCTGCTGTCACCCTTAACAATGTAACTGCTTATGCTCTGTACTGAAGAGTGCACCCTTAGGTGTTTATTTGACTCACATGGACCTTTGCATCATGTTAATTGCCTATTATGTTTACAATTTCATGGGTAGACAGCCACTTGGCATGCCACTGGGAGACAGGATGCTCTGAAAACATAGGAATTGGGGCCTGGGCTACCTTCACCAGTTCTTGCATGGGGGGCAGAGAGGCCAACGGCTCAATAGACTTGGTATAAATTAAACCTGTCGAGGACCGTACACCTTTGATGTGTGCTGCCAAAGTCTGGGTCTTGAGTCACTTGCTAGGGGAACCAGCAGTAGATGAAACAGAGATAGGTGGCGATGCAGGATGTTTGTGAGCAGCAGTGGGAAGCCTGGACTCCATGCAAGTAAAATTGGCAGGTTTGAATGGGGGCAACTGCTGGGTGCTTAACAATGGGTTGGAATAATGGGGCAGCTATACACATACCAGTGCAGCCGCTTCCCTATCCTCTATGGAGAGGACCCAGGAGTTCATCCATTTGGGAGAAATGAGACCAGGCAGAAGGTTGTAAACCACATCAGTTGCCATGGCCAGACAATGAAGACCATCCTCTGGAAAGTCTGGCTTTACTAAGGTCCAATAAGAAAACTGGAAAAGCAAAACATCCATTAGAACATTTGGACAAGTACAAAAAGTAGCCTATGCACCAAGGCCAGTGAGCTTCCTCGATCTGTTTGGTCAGTGTCAAAGCACCAGTTGTTGCAAACTGCTTGGAATCCCACAAAATCAGCACAGTGTCACAAGTGTTGAGGAGCAGACAATTAGGGTCTGCCATTGGGCAAGGTGACAGTGAGAAGGAAGAAGCAGACGACATGTTCTGTGACTTGGAAAAATTTGGTCAAGAAAGAAGTGCAGGTGTGTGGCAGTGATCAACATTAATGTTGATTGCTCAATGCAATCAGCTGACTCATGGTGGGTGGTGATGCTTGGGAAAATCCACCCATATGTAGACTAGCATCTGAGTTAGGCCAGCAAAGCCCAAAACAGACAGTTAGAATTCCATATGTGGTCATGAACCAGCATCTCCAGGAAAGCAAGCAGAAAGTCATCCAGGAAATAAGACTGGGACAGTCTCTCTTCAGTTGGGGGGAGATGATATGCCTGGAATTGTTACCCTGAGAAAATTGACTTTAGAAATGCATTTTGTAACAGTAGGATAGCTAATCCATGCATTAGTTGGGCCTATACTTGAAAGAAACCAAGTCCAGGACTTAGAAAGTATCCAGGGAAGACTCTACATGTGCCCAGCCAGTCCTGCGCCCTGTTCCAAGGGTGTTGCAATCAAGCAGGAATGTTCTAGGCTCAGGGAATTGAATGTAATGGCAGTCCAGGACTATATTTAGTGTCCAGGACTGGTCTTGTGCAGCCTGATCAGTGATCAATCATCCAGGACCCACATATGAGAGTGTCCTGGACAGCTGTTATGATTTCTACCCCTATCTTGACCCTAACCCAGACACTCCCTTACTATTGTCACTCATCTTGACCTGCTATTATCGAATCAGCGCTTAACTCCACTTGTTCGCTTTGCCTACTCCCTCAGTTGAGACTTCTCTTTGTACTTACCGTTTGCTGCTACTCACCTGTTCACACTGGTCACTTCTCTCTGGACAAACACTGTCACCATACAATGTACAACAGTAGTATATGAACCATGTATTTAAGTAGTGCACTCTCACTGGTACAAACCAGCTTTGAGCTAAGTTATACTATACCAACCTATGCCAGACGCTCACCCCTCTCTAAGCTAAGAACTCAGGACTTAGCCTACTCTTTGCACTAGCCAATGCCTCCACCAGGATTACTTGAATGCAAAGTAACTGGTTGTTTGTTGTTGCTAGAGTCACATGAAGTTTGGGTCTAACAATTAGCTTGAAGCTTCTCTACCCTCTTTTCTTTACATACTTGCCATGAAAGAAAAGACTGTATGTCCTCACAGAACAATGACCTCGCTCTCCTCACTGTCCCCACCATCATCAGGCTTGTAGCCCTAGCAGCCATTTGCTGGTATTATTACCAGACCATTTCAAATTTTGTCCTACCTCTTGTCCACACCTTTAACCACTTCTATGTTGTATTCCCATGCAGAGCAGGGCTTGGACACAACCTCCACGGAGCAGGACAGGATGTCCCTCCACACCCAGAAGTTGAGTGGGACCTGGAAGAGTCATCTCAACCCAGCCCACCTTCTCCCTGGCCACCAACACTATACCCTGCCTGCTCCTGATCCAGCTCCTGAGCCAGCCACACCTACCCCCCTGCACCCAGCCCTCCCCCCATCATCCCATGCCCAGATACCCCTGCTGATTCCTCTGATGGAGATTCTCGAAGCAACGCCACTGCACAAGCTGATGCCTTCCATGCTGAGCTTGCCCGAGCCACCCTTCGGGCCCACAGGAGGAGACACCAACACCGATGCACAACAATACATGAGGGAGATATGAGTGAGTGACCCAGACAGCCCAAGGCAGGACCCTCAGGGGTATGACGTTCAACTGACACCATCCACCCTCTCAACTACTCTGACCTATCACCTGTACCTGCCCAGACAGCCATCCCAGGCCAGCCGGTCATCTTCAGGAACGTTTGCATCAGCAAGCCCAGATCCAATCCTGCCTGGCCAGCTGAAAACACAGATAGCAGTAGCTCGATCAAGCTCACCTTCGTCACCCCTGTGTAACGATCATGCTGCGGACCCCGTCGACATTAACTGCAAGACCAATCGCATACACCAACCAGACTCCGCCGGACTCCGCTCTCCATTCTTCCTTATCAAATTCCTTTCATATTTCAACTACTAATTTCACATAATTCATTTATCATATCCAGACTCCACTACGGTAGCGAATAGGTGTTACATCAGAGTCCATGGGTTTCCTCGACTCTTCTAGATGCAGACTATTCCAGACCCCTTACCCTAGACCCCGATTCCACGGACTCCGTTCTAGTATATAAACCGTAACCCTAGTAGTACATACCTCAGTTCGAATATCATCTTGGTTCAGCCCAATACTCTCTCTCTCAGGCCTTCATGCCTCATCCTCTGACTTCTACCATATTCCACGGACTCCCACTCTGTGGAGTTAGCCTTACTCCTAGTAGTATCAACTCTGCAGACTCCATCTGCAATCCAATCTAGCCCTCGACCCAAGGGTGACGTTGCTAATAGCTTCGCCAAGGGCACACGCACTCCGCAGACTCTGCTACGTGCATTCCGTCTTCTCTTCTATTGGCACGATCCTAACAGTATATTCGAACTCAACCCCTTGAGTCAAATTTAGTAGACATGTCAACTACAATCCTTGAACAAGTGAAAACCTCCACCTCGGACGAAACCCGTCCACACTACTCCATGACCGATATCCCAGCATCTGCCTCCAAACCAGACGAGGATTTGTTTGGTGCAGACTCTGCCCCTTCACAACGTTCCCGTAGGGAAACCTACACCCACAGTGGCTTTACAGCCCGACAATCCGAATTCAACCCGGAATCCCCCAACCCCTTTTCCAATTCCACTACCCCTGCCTATGGCCGTGGTCACGTCTGACATTGTCACCTGACTGTCGAGGAGGCAGATTTTGCCTCCACCCTCAAAGGGCAAGATGACGATGACAGTGACAATAGTGACAACAAGCCAGACACTCCCAGCAACCGCAATCCACTTCCACGGGGCCGAGATCGCCAACCTGAAGGTGGCCCACCAAATCCAGGTGGCCCCGGAGGACCAGGCAGCCCCGGTGGACCAGGTGGACCAGGTGGCAATCCTCCCAATCCTCCTAACCCTCCTAATCCTCCAAACAATCCCAACAATGAGGCCCAGCTTCTTGCTGACTTCATGAATTTAATCCATGGGTTAACCAATCAATTCAATAATCCCCCACAACGCCCAGTCCATACAAAGGTTAAGGAACCTGACACCTTTGATGGTGCAGACCCTCGGAAACTAAAGGCCTTCATTGTCTCCCTCCAGTTGAACTTTAATGACCAACCGGAAGCCTTTCGGGTGGATGCTGCTAAAGTCAACTATGCTATTTCTTACCTGTCCGGAGTCGCTCTCGACTGGTTTGAACCGGACATCCTTCAACCTAACCGCCTAAACCCCCCAGCCTGGACCCATTCCTATACTGCATTCCTTGCAGAACTCCGGAATAACTTTGGCCCATTTGATGCTGTCGGAGATGCTGAAGATGAACTGGAAAATCTTCGCATGCAAGACAGCGACCGGATTATGAAGTATATAGTCCGTTTTAACCAGCATGCCGCCATCATTGGATATGGCGACAATTCCCTCCATCATGCCTTTTACCACGGACTTTGTCCACGAATCAAGGATGATATGGCTCATCACAGTAAGCCTAACAATCTACAGGATATGTGTAATCTGGCCCAGGAGCTAGACGCCCGCTACTGGACCCGGAAAGCTGAGATTTCTCGGGAAAACCATGATAGGCCCTCTAATCCCTCCTCTTCTTCCTCCTCTAAATCCAAGAATTCCCAATCTGGCAACTCCTCCACAGCCCCGAAACCATCCAACTCGGGTTCTTCATCCTCCTCCAATTCCTCAGGCACCTCCAAGAAGCCCTATGCTGACAAGCTAGGCAAGGATGGCAAGCTCACACCTGAGGAAAAAGAACGTCGCCACAAGAATGACCTCTGTATGTTCTGTGGTAACAAACACAAGACCGAGGACTGCAACAAGCGAAAAGCTGCTGCTGCAGCCCGTGGCCGTGCAGTTGAAGTTGTTGAAACCACTGCCTCTATTGAACTGGCTCCTGTTGAGTCGGAAAAATAGAGAGCAACCCTGTTTCCTCCGTGCAAGGGCAGGGTTGCGTTGACTGTCATTGCACCATGGAGATCATCACCCTCAATGCTGCTGCTCTTTCCAACCATTCCTTCACTGTATCCCTATCCTCCGAAGTCAATTCTGGATCGGAATCCGACGGATCTTCTATTTCCACTATCTTACGTTTTCTTGCTCTTATTGACTCAGGTTCAAGCCACTGCTTCATCGACTCCAAATACGTCAAGGACCATAATCTCTCCACCACTTCCATTCCCCCTGTACAACTTCGGCTCCTTGACGGCTCGTCTGGATCTCACATCTCCCAATCCATTACTCTCCCTGTCCAGTTTCCGACGGGAGACGTCTTACCCATTGACTTCTATGTCACTCGTCTAGATTCATCCTGTAACCTTGTCCTGGGATACAACTGGCTCTCCCGCTTCAATCCATTGATTGACTGGGCAGAGAACAGTATCGCTTTCTGCCCAAAGCTATTTGGTGTTTCTCATTCCCCCAGCACTCCCGCGGCTGATGACACAACAGTGCCAGCCCACCTGGACCCTTCCGGTCCACTCCCATCCAGTCCCATTCCGAGATCCCAATGGACTCCGCCGCCTTTCGAACCCATTTATTCCTATCCCTCCATTCCATTATTCTCTGCTTCGGTCTCACCCAAGATATCAATTATTTCCGCAGCCGCTTTTGTCCGAGCTTGCGCAGAAGAAGGTGCACAACAATACACCCTTCAACCCTCTCTGCCAAGTATTAGTGGCCAGGCTGTCTCCACTAGCCCTGTGGATTTATCTGATGTCCCACTGGAGTATCACGAGTTTGCCGATGTATTCAGTGATTCCCTATCCGAGAAACTTCCCAAACATCGCCTATTTGACCTCAAAATCAATATTGAGGAAGGCACTTCACCCCCACTTGGACCCATCTATTCCCTCTCGGAATCCAAACTCAAAGCCCTACGTGAATTTATTGATGATAATATCTGTAATGGCTTCATCACTCCCTCATGTTCCCCCCATGGAGCTCCAGTTCTCTTTGTCAAGAAGAAATCTGGTGAACTGAGGCTCTGTGTAGATTTCCACAGCTTGAACAAAATAACCAAAAAAGACCGTTATCCACTTCCTTTAATCTCTGATCTTCTTGACTCCGTGCGCTCTGCATGCCTGTACACTAAACTCGACCTCCGCCACGCCTACCACCTAGTCCGCATAGCTGAAGGAGATGAATGGAAAACTGCATTCCGGACACGTTATGGATCCTTTGAATGGCGTGTCATGCCATTCGGACTCACCAATGCCCCAGCAGCCTTCCAACACTTCATCAATGAAATCTTCTCCGACATGCTGGACGTATCCGTTGTTGTCTACCTTGATGATATCCTCATCTACTCCAATAACCCTGCGGAACACCGTGAACACGTATGCGAAGTCCTACGCAGATTACGAGCCAATTCGCTCTATTGCAAAGGATCCAAATGCGAGTTTCACCGGGATTCTGTGGAATATTTAGGCTACATCCTCTCTCCTGAAGGCTTACGCATGGCTGAAGACAAAGTTAAAGCCATCATTGACTGGCCAGTACCGCGGAAGGTTAAAGATATCCAATCATTTCTTGGTTTTGCTAATTTTTACCGTCGTTTTATCCACGAATATAGTGAAATTGTCTTGCCTTTAACTCGTCTCACCTGTAAGGGTATTCCATGGAAATTTGATGATGACTGCCTGGCTGCATTTAATGAGCTCAAGCAGGCATTCACTCATGCTCCCATCCTTACCCACTGGATTCCCAACTGCCAACTGGTTGTGGAAACTGACGCTTCTGACTATGCTATTGCCGCCATCCTCTCCATCTACCTTGAGGATGGTGATATCCACCCCATTTCCTTCCTGTCCCATAGTCTCCACGGAGCCGAACTCAATTATGATACCCATGATAAAGAGCTTCTAGCCATTTTTGAAGCCTTTAAATACTGGCATCATTATCTCGAAGGTTCCGTGGACCCCATTGATGTTGTCACTGACCACAAGAACCTCGAGTACTTCTCCACTACCAAGATTCTCACTTGACGACAAGTACGATGGTCCGAATTCCTTTCCCAGTTCAACCTGGTAATCCGGTTCTGACTGGGGAAACTAGGTGGAAAACCGGATGCACTCACTAGACGATGGGACGTCTACCCTAAAGAGGGGGATAGCCAATATGCCCAAGTCAATCCTCATAATTTCCGTCCTGTGTTCACTCAAGAACAGCTCTCTGCCTCCCTCCGCACCACCCTCCTGGAAGGTCTGGTACTCCGTGCTAGTGCTATCATGGACATTGATACCCTACAATCTGATATCAAGCAAGCACAACCCATGGATCCCACGACCTCGGAAGGTTTCCGCCTCGCCTCTTCATCCAATTCCTCTTGGTGGTCCATGGACGAGTCAGGCATTCTACGCCTTGACAATCGCATATACGTCCCAGATTCCACCGATCTCCATCTGCGTGTCCTCCAGAACCATCACGATCATATCCTGGCAGGACATTTCGGCCAAAACCACACCCTCGAGCTGGTCTGCCAGAATTATACCTGGCCACAGATGCGTGAATTTGTTCACCACTATGTTAAATCCTGCACAACGTGTGGCTGCAATAAAACACCTAGACACCGTCCATTTGGTTTGCTCAAACCCTTGCCTGTACCATCTCGACCATGGGATTCCATCTCCATGGACTTCATTGAACAGCTCCCAGAATCCAATGGATTCACTGCCATCCTGGTAGTCGTTGACCGCGCAAGTAAGCAAGCCATATTCATTCCTACCCATGATACCATTAACTCCTCGGAACTCGCCCAACTCTTTGTAACCCATGTCTTCTCCAAGCATGGTGTCCCCAATCACATCACCTCCGACCATGGATCTGAATTTGTCTCCCAATTCATGCGTGCCCTTGCTAAAGCCCTCGATATGGAGCTTCACTTTACCTCCGGATACCACCCAGAAGCCGACGGACAGACTGAACGTGCAAACCAAACCCTGGAGCAGTACATCCGTATCTACTGCTCTTACCAGCAAGACAATTGGGACACCCTTCTACCCATTGCTGAGTTTGCATACAACAATGCTCCGAACGCTTCCACCAGAATCTCTCCATTCTTCGCTAACAAGGGATACCACCCAAATATCACAGTACACCCTGAACGCGACATCGCTTCTGCTCGGGCCCGTGAATTCGTTGTCAACCTTGATGACCTTCACCAATTCCTCCGAGACGAAATTGCTCAAGCACAGTCTCGCTACAAACTCCAGGCTGATAGACAACGGTCCCCAGCTCCAGAATTCAAAGTAGGTGATAAAGTCTATCTGAGTGCTAAACACATTAGGACCACTCACCCTACTGCAAAATTTTCTGAGAAATTCCTCAGACCATTCGATATCATTGCCCAGCCTGGATCCCACTCCTTCACTCTCAAACTCCCTGTGGACCTCCAATCCATCCACCCAGTATTCCATGTCTCCCAACTCGAACCCGTCGAAACCAATACCATTCCCAATCGTAACCAACCTCCTCCTCCTCCTGTTGAAGTCGACGGTGAAGAGCAATACGAGATTGCCCAAATCCTCGACCCCAAGCTTGACCATCAATTCCGCTGCCCACTCCTGTATCATGTCCAATGGTTAGGTTACAAAGGTACAGATGAAGAATTTGCTTGGATCCCTGCCACTGAATTTTCTGCGGACGAGTACATTGAAGACTTTCACCATCGTTACCCAGACAAACCAGGCCCACTATCCAAAGTCACCATCCATAAAGCCATTCTCTGACATTCTCATCCTTGACGGTTCATTTCTCCATGGACTCCATTCCTATCATTTCAAATTCAATTCTCAGAAACTATTGCAAATTCCTTTCCTAACCCAGAATAGCCCCTTTATTTCACTTCTCTAGTTTCAGGGACTCCGTGGATTCTGCTCTGGCAATTTCAAATTAAATCCTGGAATTGTATTGCAAATTCAATTCCTAATTCGGAACAGACTCCATTGGACCCTCTCGCCCACTTCACCACCCTTACTCATACATTCCCAAGAAAATCCAAATAATTTTGCCCTTTCAGGCGCCAAGTAATAAACTACAAAATATTACAGAACTAGGAGCTGGGACCCGCAGCTTCCACCATTTCGACGTCACCTTGTTCCTCACCCTCCTCTTCCTCTTCCTCCTTTCCATTGTCCCCCTCGTTGCTCTCCTCCTCGGACTCCGCAGATACCACGACCAGATCATCCAAGGCCTCTACACCAATCCGGTCCCCTCCTGGCTTCATCTCCTCCCTCACCTCACCATCAACCGCTCCTTCATCCTCGGAGTCCACAACAAAATAATTGTCTGACCCTCTCAGCAAGGCCTTCCAAAAGGCCCACTCACTCCGACGGCATAAAACTCTGCCCTTGCCTTTTCAAAGGCCCTCGCCGCTTGCTTCACCTTTTCAAGTCCACCCTCACCAAAGATCCCAGACCACAGGCTCATGTTGGCCAACTCAAAAGGATTGCCACTGGAGAATGTTTCATCATCCACTATATGCTTCCTCCATACTTGCGCTACGTCCTTGTCAAGACGCATTCTCATCGCCCGGTGGAGAGCCTCGGGTGCAGCAGCCCCCAAGTCCTTCAACTCCGTTAGCGACGTGGTCCACTCTTTCCGGTGAAGTTCGGAGACATAATCCGGCAGGTATTTGATGTCGTCACCAGAATGGTAGTCGTCAACCAAGTCATCGATGCAGGCCCAGACGGCATCAACCTTTTGCTCGACCCGATCCAGCTGGGCCTCCATTCTGTCCAACCTTGCTTGAAGCAACTCCAGCAACTCGATGATTTGCCCGGAGTCTGCGGTCTCCACCTCGATTCCAAACATGCACTTGGCTTTCCTCAGCTGACATGGCTCGCATGACCGGCCCTTCTTGATCATGCAGTGGGCACCCTCGGAGCGACATTTGACACAACGATCTGATACAGGTTAGCTACAAGTCAAAAAGGAACCAAAGGAACCCTTACCTCCTCTGGTAAACTGAACTCCATCCATCTTAGCCTTCTTCTTAGGAGGCTTTTCTGACAGCCCCATGGACCCCTCTTCCTTGCTGTCAACAAAGGAGGTAGACTTTGGTTTCCTCTTTTTCCACCCCGTGGCCTCCGATGGCGTTTCCTTCCCCTTGGACTTGGAGACAGGATGCCTCCTCACCTCCACAACTGCCTTAGCCTTTCCCTTATCCACCTTCTCTGCGGCCTTTTTGTCTGCGGCCTCCTTC
The DNA here is from genome assembly GCA_028551335.1 of Armillaria sp. CMW 4456. Lineage (NCBI taxonomy): Eukaryota > Fungi > Basidiomycota > Agaricomycetes > Agaricales > Physalacriaceae > Armillaria > Armillaria sp. CMW 4456. The sequence continues at coordinate 3,205 of JANDKJ010000565.1, read as the reverse complement.
TCCTTCCTCTCTTTCTCTGCCTTCTCTGCAGTGTCCCTTATCCTTTCCTCTTCCTCCCTCTTCTTCCGCTCCTCCTCCTCCCACTTAGCCTTTTCCACCGCAAGCCGTTTTTCCTTGAACTCCGCCAACCTTTTATCCTGGCTTTCCTGCCTCTTTTTCTCCAAGGCTGCTTCTCGCTCAGCTTCCGCGGCCTTCATCCGCTCCAGCTTCCACTCTTCATGTTCCACTACCACCTTCTTATAAGCCCCCGCGGCCCCGCTCCGCTCTTCGTAATATGCTGTCAATTCCTCTTTGTCCTTGAAAGTATCGAGCTTGGGGGAAGGAGGAATGACATAGGGCTCAGGAGTTTGAGAGCGGCGGTACTGTTGAGCAGACATGTTCGGCGTTGAAAACCACAGCAGACTGGGAGATGATGATAGTTCAAGTTCAAGAGGGAAAAATCATGTGACACCTGTCACCAATCCATGCGACAACCCCGGCCATCAGGATCAGTGCTCTTGAGGGCAAGAACGCTAAGGGGGGGATACTGTAATGATCATGCCGCGGACCCCGTTGACATTAACTCCAAGACCAATTGCATACACCAACCGGACTCCGCCAGACTCCGCTCTCCATTCTTCCTTATCAAATTCCTTTCATATTTCAACTACTAATTTCACATAATTCATTTATCATATCCAGACTCCACTACGGTAGCGAATAGGTGTTACATCGGAGTCCATGGGTTTCCTCGACTCTTCTAGATGCAGACTATTCCAGACCCCTTACCCTAGACCCCGATTCCATGGACTCCGTTCTAGTATATAAACCGTAACCCTAGTAGTACATACCTCAGTTCGAATATCATCTTGGTTCAGCCCAATACTCTCTCTCTCAGGCCTTCACACCTCATCCTCTAACTTCTACCATATTCCACGGACTCCCACTCTGTGGAGTTAGCCTTACTCCTAGTAGTATCAACTCCGTGGACTCCATCTGCAATCCAATCTAGCCCTCGACCCAAGGGTGACGTTGCTAATAGCTTCGCCAAGGGCACACGCACTCCGCGGACTCCGCTACATGCATTCCATCTTCTCTTCTATTGGCACGATCCTAACACCCTGCCAGAACTCCCAAGCCCCTTGTGGTTCACAACCCCAACCTCTTTCAATCCCCCACTGGCCCCCCTCCCCTTTCCAATCATACCACTGCCTATGACGATGACAGAGCCAGCATATGCTCCATCATCAATCAACCCCAAGCATCAACCAGCACCCACAATCATCCACCCCCAACCAATAGCCCAGCTGATCCCAGCTCCAGCGATGACCTGGACCCTGTCATTCCTCCCCATGAGGATGACTCTGATGGAGGGATTGGCTCCAACACCAGTGGAGCAGGGGTGTTCCCCCAAGCCACTCAACACAACCTTACCTATGGGTTCCCCAATTCAAGGGTCAACCTCACTGATCTCGAGGGTGAGGACAGCAACACCTGAATGGGATGACATTGAAGTATACATCCATGATACCAAGCCAAAGAAGATGGAGAAGTTACAGATTCCCATGACAGCAGAAGAAATGTGGGAGCAATATCTTGATTTAGCTGTATTTGAGTACTGGTATCTATGACAATATGTGACTAACATGCTGATCAGAGAATGATCTATGATCTGAGATCAGAACCTTATGACACGAGGCCTGCTTAATCAGGCCAAGAAACAAGCCGCCCACCTAATCAACCAACAGGACCAGATCCCATTCCAGATCAACCTCTATGCCATGGCAGGACCAGAAGCTGTGGGCCCCTCACAGCCCCAACCATCCCTACAGCATGGGGTGGAACAGAGACTGAAGGAACCACCAACCAAGAAGCCCAAAAAGCCAGCACCCCCATCCTGAGGCTCAGTCAGCACCTGGGAACAGGAACAGATCAATCAGAAGAATGTATGAGACACATGAGAAGCCCTTCATGTCGCCCTCATGGTCGCCACCCATACATGACCAGTGCCCAGATGGAAGCCTGGGGACACTCCAGGAGGCTCTCTGCATCCTTCTGCACAAGATGAGCTTACATCGCTCCCTGGACCACCTGGGAGACCCCCCAACTGGCCTAACAACAACCCTGCCCCTGAAATGCTACCCACCGACCTCCAACTAAATGTCAAGCCCATCCTCATCAAAACCCCTGACCCCTTCACCAGAAGAGCCAATGATATACAACAATTCATGTGCGACTGCAAACTCTATTTCCAGACCTTTACCAGGTTCTTTGCTGACAGCAACAAGATCATATTTGCCATCTCCCACATGGATATGAAGGTGAAGAACTGGTGGGTCAGCATACAGGAAGAACTCTATTCATGCTCCTGGCTACACCATCATTTTCTGACCTGGCTTGACTTTAAAGATGCACTCAAAACCCAGTTTGGTGAGCCAGCGGTAACAGAGAAACACCATCAGGCCATGCTCAAGCTGTGATGGAATGTTGATGAGGTGCTCAGATGGTTTAGTGATCTCCGAATGTAAACTGGTGAATAGTTGTCAGATACTTCTGGAATATCGCAGTGCGAAGAACCAAAATGGAAATAGTGGTGTCTCAGTTTTGTGTCAGTATTACAGAACAACTAGTTTTGTTCATAAGTCACTCCTCAGGTGTGTTGTATGTTTGTGCATGAGCTTTCTGAGTACCTCCGTACTTGTGTCAATTCCACTGGCAAAACACTATGCATACTTGGGACTGGACAAATCAGGCTGTCCTACATTGACTGGCTTGTCATCTTTGGTTGGGGACTTCTCTCTAGTCTTGTGAGAAGTTACTACAGATTCTGACACTCTGAGTCACCTTTGGTCTCTGTTATCTGGTCTGGTGCATGTTGTAAAACTGGGAAACTGGATGGAAGGGGAGATGGGATGTATAAAATGGCTGTCAGTATTATGTCGGTATTAAATGAACTCCTAATCGTCTCAGTATGGGTCTGTGTCAATGTTTCTGTGGCTATAGCAGTGCAATAGCGGGTCTTGTCTTTATTTCTGGGCTCCTTGGCTTTATCTGGTTATGTCTCAGCTTTATCTGTGATGATTCTTTTCATCCTAATTCCTATAAACTGTCAATCTTTGTCAAAACTATACTTTGTTTCCTTTGTCTGGTCCTATCTCTTGTCAAATCAATTCCTATAACTGATCAATACTATTTCCTGCAAAGCTCACAATAGAGCTGACCTATA